>JAJLRJ010000001.1:978909-1198909 GCA_024195265.1 Dendrophyllia cribrosa | reverse complement strand
AGTGTTGATATAATAAAGCTTCCACGAACTCAAGTGTCTCCTCGACCAAATCTACTAAGCACATGTCTAAATTCAAAATTTTCTACATTTCGACACCTTTTTGTAACTAAGGGTTGCTCGAATATAAGCCAGCGATATGTGAAGAGCATTTCTTATTTCACGGGTAGGCTCACAGGACGCTTTGATTGCTCATCAATCTGGCTGACCGTCTCTTAGTATGCCGGATATTTATGTAATACAGTATATCATCTAAATTGGGTTTAATTTTAACTCGACCTCATAGGACTTGATCGGTTCATTTGGGATACATTTTATTTCTACTTGCATTGCAGATTTATTTATTGACAAAGTGCTTCGAGTGCACAACGCTCCCTTCACAACGTTCCTCGCGTGAAATGGTCTTCTTCACTCTCAAGGGAGGCGCAAGCGTGGGCCGAGAAATTGTCGCGCAATGGGGTATTGCGTCACGCAAGTAAAGAAAAGCGAAACTTCAAAGGAGAAAACATCTGTCGCATGTCCAACCACTACGATGTCGCTGACGCTGTGAAAATCTGGTACTCAGAGATTAAGAATTATAAATACGACTCCCCGGGGTTTAGTGTGGATACAGGTCATTTCACACAGATTGTTTGGCGAGACACTGGTGAAGTTGGAATAGGAACCTGCAAGAGTCCAGATGGTAGGCTGACATACATTGTAGCCAGGTACAATCCTCCTGGAAATATCCTGAGGAAGTTCCACGAAAATGTTACTTCAAAGGAATAGAGAACTGTGGACGATAGACAGAAAGTAGAACATCAAGGACTTTTTTTTCTATTATTATATTTCTATCTACACTCAGATACATTTAAACAAGTAACAATAAAGTGCTTTTTTTTAATCCTAGGTTTTGAGAAACATAAAGTAATAAAACTATTTAGTGGCAATAATAAATGTTGATCGCTGCAATTCTCCTGAAAGATAAGATTATTTGGGAGATGATTGATCTTTTTCTCTCTTTTTTTTTCACTCGGTTACTTCATGCCGTAACTTGTGTAAAGACCATCCCCGTGCTAAATTATTAGTTGTTTTTTTCTCTTTTCGCAAGTTATTTTAGTTAAATTATCGTTAATTATAATTTTTTTTCTTATGAATAAATACTTGTATGTAATTTCTTCTTAAAATGCCAATAAAAATTTATATAAAAAGACTATTTATGAGAAAACAATGGCTTTTAAAAATAATACACTAGGAAAGTTTCGCTCCAAATGAGCAACGATTGCCAATGACCTTTTCTTCCATAATTTCTATCTCTCTCCATCCATTACGTACAAAACTCTCCAAGTGAAGTAAGTCACGTGATGCGATGACGTCATATGACGCGAAAAGTCATCATTCCGAATGGCCGCCATCTAGAATCCGCCATCTTGAATTGGCATCATGTTTGAAAAGCGCCAAAATTGAGTCAAAGTTAATTAAAATCGAAAGGAAAATGCTAAAATGATCTTAGTTGTAAACCTTACTTCAAAAAATATTTAGGGTAATAAAACAAAACAAATCATATTGAGGTTCAGAGATGAATAATTAGTCTATTTTCTTATATTCCCATTAGTCTCGGATTCGGTTAAAATTTTAATATATAAAAATTAGCTTATTAGCGGAGCTCGCGCTCGCGGAGCTCCATACTCATGGAACCTATGCCCGTCATCTTTTATGGTCATAGCCAGCGGAATGTTTCGCGGGCGCGTCCGTGCGTGTGTCCGTCCGTGCGTCGCGCAGGGCTAGCTCGCGGGCGCGAATGACGTCGCAAAACATGCGCGTATGACGTCACGCAACATCCGGGTTCTTAGCAATTTTGAAACCAAAGCGATGCTTTGTTTTTCGCGCGGCTACACCGCCGATGTCACGTCAGCTGCAGTAAACACCCCAAACGTGTTTAGCTTAGAAAACCGTTTGCAAAATCGTTTTTTTCCTTCTTTTTTCCGCGGTTTGCTACTCAAGACAGGGATACTAATTAAGCATGTAATTAAGGTATACTCAGAAGCCGCTATAGTGGAAAAAGAAGAGCTTTAAGGGATAAAATCTTGCTTCGAGGAACTTCATACGTTTTAATCAATGCGGGGCAATATTTCTTCTACGGATATCAAAACCGAAGAAGCGGAGTTTTAAAGAATTTTCAAGCATCCGAGGGACTTAAAGGTAAAATAAATTCAATGGGAATTTATGTTGATATCAATTTGTAATTGACATTTTCTTTGTGTTCTCGTTAGTTTTGGAAAAATGTTTTTAAAATATGCTCAAATTCAGTCGTGTTGATATCTTGAATTTCATCGAGGACAGCTCGGCATCGATGCGCTATAAATGGTACCCGTTTTTCTTTTAAACATAAAATAATAGATATTTGAATATTGATTGTGTTGTCCATTTTTATGTATTTGTTGATTCATTACATAGGTTGAAAAGCGATTTTATGTAAACAAAATAAGACTTGGATTTTATAGTTCGAACTCATCACTCGCGTGGCCTTGTGCAAATATGTTTGTGTATTTTTTGCAGTTTTGATTTCCAAATCGTCAGTTTCTCTGGCAATTTTTGACAAACAACGGCTGTATTTTATTCGGAAAGTAGTCGTACTAGTTATTCTAGACGGAGAAAAAGTTATTTTTGCGAACCTTTGTGCGGTCTAAATGTACTGTGCAGACGGTCGCGAATTCTGTTTTTGAGAATTGCTAAAATTGAAAAATAGCCCGGTCGTCAATCTTAATTATTGTGCTTCCGACCTTTCACCTCAGCAAGTTTATCATCGCCGGCTTTCTGTTCTGAGAGCTACGCTGTTAGGCTCAGCCTATATACACCTAATTCAATAAAGGTTGCTTTGGTCATTGGTAATTGGGCATTGGGAAGCTATTGTTTGGTGTTCACTCAAGCAAAGCATTGCATTGTGTTCCGTATGCCCAAATGCCAATGCCCAATTACCAATGACCAATTGTCAAAGCAACCTTTATTGAATTAGGTATATATATATATATATTAGACTGAGCGTTATAATTTAGTTGCAACCGTCAACTAGCTCCCGAACACAGCCGCCTGTCATCAATCTTCCGCCGCCAAGGGAATCTCTCTCACGGATTCTGGCGGATGGGAAAGAAAGTAGCTGGTTGTATTCACTACTTAGCTAACCGTCGTTTCATCAGTCGTCATCGGCGGATTATAGGCAATAGGCAGTGACAGGCGGCAAATGGATAAAAAATAAACATTCAACCGACAGATTATCGGGTCGGCGTTTTTTATTTAAAACGACATGTCGGCCGTCAAAAGTGACGCGATGAATGAGCCTTACTGTCAAGAACCCTACAGATAAAATAAACATATAGGTGTACGATGAACCGATATTTTCGCTATTATGATCAACCGTTTACTGTTAACCGGCGAAATCTCCGCATCGAACCACAATGCCGTGACGCGCATAAGTGATCTTGGCCAGTTTAAAGTGATTTTGAAAATATGAAGGTGTATACAATGTATGAATATTTGTTTTATTTCTTTCCGACTATCCAATTTAACATTATATTTTTTTTAGCGATCGGGGTTGTACGGTTATCATTTTAGTGTGGTCAGACTAATTTTAAGGCGTGATGGCTCTAGTTTCGACCTTTTGTTTAACATGATAGCGAAATTGCACCAAAACGTGTCCTTGTATGACATATCCTAAGAGTGAATTTGCTGCTATGAATATTCACGTAATGAAGTATTGTTCTTTCTTGAGATAATTTTACTGACTCGCGTGAATTACGAGGAAAGTTGCTATCCATATTTTAGCAAAAACCTTGGCAAATGGCACGATGGGTACCAGTGCCAGATATCGCCCGACACGGTCTGATCTTGTCGTAAGCTTGTCTGAATTTGCTAGGAGGAAAACAATAAATTGGCATAAATTACCGTTAGAACTAATACAGTCCTGTGAAGCTGTTGAGCTATAAATTGGGTGAATACACGCTTCATCAAAAAAAAAAAAAACTGAAAAATTGTAACCTGTACAATGACGGCTATTCTGGCTTCAGCAACGCATATACACTTTATAGTTCCAATAATTGAACTCTCTCAGTTTGAATGTATATGCAAATTTAGACCTGCTCCAGTTTCATTTTAACACGTGAGCACGTAAGGTGGTCACAGGTTGGTCCGAATCATTGTGCTCTGTAGGGCTAATTTGAATAGTTTACACTTCCTCACACGAGGGACCAGAGAGAACGAACACACTTGTACGGAGTCCTTAAGTGCCGTTTTCCTTGGATTATTTGCAGGTAATTCCATCTAACATTCGTCTTAAAGCGGGGCTTTCATTTTGGCAAGGTTATTCTGTAGAACAAGACGTTGGTCTGAAATTATTTAGTGCCATGTCATGACTGTTCAAATAAATAACCTGATCACGTCCGCTAGTAAAATCGTAACGGCTAAGGAAGTATAATGGGCAAACACCTTAGCAACAAATCTTAAATTTGTGAGTTGCTTTTCATTTGACAATCTATTCTTAATTTTTTTTTACTTGGTTGTTATAAACCGTCAACACATTGCCACCCGTAGCTGGCAAAGAATACATATATATAGTTTTATAGTTTTTTTTACATATCACACATTATTTTGTTTTGCTTCAAATCCCAACTAAAGGAACACTGAGTTAGGAATCCTTGAACAATATTTGAAAAATACTGAACTGAAATGTCAAGTTCATGTCGGTTTTTCAATGTACGTGTCCTTTAGTATTTAAATAAGGAAAATCCTATATTCCAAATTTGCATATTATCTGTAATCTTCTGTAGTCCTAGAAACGTTGGTTTTTAACACTTTTGGGTCTCAAGAGTGAAGACTGGCTGACGAATACTTTATCCTTAGAATCCCCAGATGGTCCCATTAAAAGGAAGACGTAGACTACGTAGTTCTTTAGAGATGTATAAACGAGACCGCTAAACTTGCCTGTTTTTCAAATAATCGGACCAGATGAATATCTCTTCGCAACAAAAAGCCCTTGAACACAGAATGTTATATTTATGAGTTTTCTTACGGAGATACAAAAACAACTTATTTAGAAACCACGAAAGGACCGCGTCATTTTCTTGCAGCTATGTCGAGAAAAAATCTGTAACATTGTATATATATTTTTTGGCATTAACATGTGGTGAGTCAAGTTTAACTGCGCGCGGTTTCATATTATCTGTAATCTTCAGAAAGTGCGTTGAATTAATTTTTTAACACTATCGGGTCTTCAGAGAGATGATGCTGGCCTGAGCAATAATTTGTCTTTAGAATCACAAGATGACCAGATTGAAAGCCAGGCGTCATTCGTTAGAGATGTATAAATATGACCGCTAAATTTGCCTGTTTTACGATAATGGAGCAGATAAATATCGTGCCGCAAAAGAAAGGCCTTGAACAAGTAATATGTTCATGTTTTTTTTTACCGGGGAAATAATAGATGTAATGAATGACGACAATAATAAAAGACAGCTTTTAAATTAAAAACCGCTAAAGAACCACGTCATTTCTTTCTTCTTTTTCTTCTTTTTTTTTTTGCAGCTGTGTCGAGAAATTTTTTTTCTTGCATTTATATGCGGTGTTTGGTTTGATTTAAAATAAAGGTGTCCTGTTGTTTCTTAAATTTTGCCTTGGGGCGACAGATTGACAGCTGTTCCATGCACGCAAGCCACTTGTTTGGGGTATTGCAAGAACCAATCACTGATTTCGGACCCTCTACTACGTTCATAACATGTTAAATGTCATTTATCTATTGGACCAAGTTGTAACAATGAAAGCTGTAACAATGATGCAACCCGAAGGAGATCAAATGACACGAGACCTGAATCACACACCTTTCCACACTTTCTACAGAGTAAATTCTGCAAAAGTCGACACTTCGAACATAAAAAGCTCTGAACTTTAAATATTAATTTATATAAGACGTGAAATTGATGACAAATTGGTCGAAGAAGACGATAACAAAGGCCGCGCGTGACAGCCGCGTGGGTTAAGGCGGGGGTACACATGAATTTGAATGAAATTTGAAGAGGTTTAAAGAAAGAAAATGATTTTCGAACACCAACAGACAGTTGATACCAACGCAAGAGTACCCCAGGTTGCTAGTGGATTGAATAGCAAAGCGCACAAATGACTTCAGCACTCATGTTTGTCTGAGTTTATAATTTATTCTTTTTTATTCTTGCATTTCTGACAATAGAAATTCCTTATTAGGAATCTCCTGAGAGTCACTTTTGGTTTGTTTGTCTGAGTTTTAGTTCTATAAATAGTAATTGTGCGCTTCGCTATTGGTGTCCGTCTATTAATTATTAACTACAAATGTTAATTTTAACTCTTCAAAATTTTACAAATCCTTTGAGAAAAACTATTTCCTCCCAAACATACCCAAAAATTTACAAAACACCCCATAACATAGATTCATGAAATGAGCATAAATATTTTGGATTGCTTGAAACGTGGACGAGATATTCCCATTAAAGCCATGCCAAGTGGCAGGAAAATGGCGTTCATGTGGACCCCCGTCTTAAGAATATCATTGACCTAGTAGGGTTGGCTTCAACTTAAAAAAACTATAAGGGGTAGACCCGGGTAGACCCCAAAACCTTACTGAAAAGAAGAAAGCTTGAATGAATTCTACATCTAAACATTTAGTAGCGTGCAGTAGACACATGTTTCACAAAGGGAGCCTATTATTTCTGCCAGCTGCATTGTGCTTGATTTTGTTTTGGAACACCGACAAAAGATGGACTGAGGAATTGTGGAAAACTATTTTGCCTGCGTTTTATTCTATTTCTGATATAAAACTGTGCGTTTTTTTAGTAATTTAATCAAGTATCAATACACAGATCGATCGCGATCTAGAAGTTGATTGGTGTGAAAGCTACGGATATTGAACAGTTGTGTGTTTTTCTTATGTCAGACACAGCAAAGTAATCAATATCGGCCATAGAAAATTGTTGTTATTATAACCGGCGAGTCGCATCAGTTCATGTCAATTAACATTGGCGGGACAAAACTTAGAAAAACGTCATTATATGTCCTGCCTAATATTTTGTGCGTAGATCTTCTTGTAACCAAATACTGCATATAATATAGTCAATTTAAAACTGTTGCGATTAACATTCACTAAATCTTGGGTACCCGAGATATTCTCGCGTTGTTTCGTGTTGTAGATGGAAGAAGGGAGCTCCATGCCTGCGGGGAAAAAACAAAAATGGTGTGCATGCTATAGAAAATGACAGTTTTGCCGTGTTAACATATTTTAATCATTTTTAGAGAAATAAAGCCATGGATGCATTTGGTAAAGAAGCTCTAGAAGCCCATAACAAGTTCCGTGCAGCTCATCAAGCGCCTGCTCTCACATGGTCCAGCGCACTTGCTCGTGACGCCGAGGCCTGGGCCAAAAAAATTGCGCGTGAAGGGCGTCTTCGCCACGACGACACGGACGATGGTGAAAATGTGTTCATGGTTTTTGGACGAGAAATTGACGGCAGTGATCCCGTGAATAGCTGGTACAGCGAGGTAAAGGATTATGACTTCAGTAAGTCTGGTTGGCAAACAAACACCGGTCATTTCACTCAAGTCGTTTGGAAAGGAAGCAAGGAACTAGGAATAGGCAAGGCAAAGAGTGCTGACGGGAAAGTGTTCGTGGTGGGTCGTTACAAACCGGCGGGAAATAACATGAGGGCTTTCAAGGAAAATGTTTTCGCATCAAAGGTAAGCACTTTACACTTCCTTTTAAAAAAATTAACAAAAAGAAACTCTAGCGACGTTC
Organism: Dendrophyllia cribrosa; assembly: GCA_024195265.1. Classification (NCBI taxonomy): domain Eukaryota; kingdom Metazoa; phylum Cnidaria; class Anthozoa; order Scleractinia; family Dendrophylliidae; genus Dendrophyllia; species Dendrophyllia cribrosa. The sequence continues at coordinate 1,191,123 of JAJLRJ010000001.1, read as the reverse complement.
AAAGTCACCTTGACTCCATTATCAACTGAGTTAAATATACAGGTCGTTTTCTTCAATTTTGCATGGTGCCATTTTACATGGTGCCATTGTATTACAAAATTAAATTTGGGATTTTTCTTCAGTTTTGATTTGTGGCACTCTTGGGAGTTGAAGAGTTAAGACGCCATTTATGAAGTCACGTGTACTTATCAGTAATGACGTATAAGCCGATGTCAAGAAGCTAAGTGGAGTAATATGTCTAATGCGCTGATGGAATCATACAAATCAGTCATGCATTTCGCCATATTTCGCAGGACGGACCTGTCAAAATTCCTGAAAAAGGGACCAGCAAGAAAGGACCTGTTCAACACAAGCACGAGGAAAGGCGCATGCGACCGAGCTGTGATGGAGCACCATCTCAGCGAAGAGAGGAAAAGGTATAGTCCCAGCTAAACGTTTTAACATTGCTATACAATATTTATTGGTTCAACAATGCTAGAACGTTTTTCAACTCATGCCAGATAATGTTTAGCAAGTGTTTGACCAATATGTTTTGTTGGATGAATGTTTTGTTTTCGATCAAAAATGTTGCCCAACAGTTTGTTAGGCGAACTTTTAGCCGGATTTTCAACATAACAAGACAATCATATTTTAGCCACGCACCCGACAAGTGTTGGACTACAATGTTGGAACGTTTAGCCGGGCGTCCCACAATGCCATTCAACAAATGTTGGCCTTCCACCAGCTGAAAATAGCAGATTATAGTTTAACCCACGCCTTAGCGGCCTTAGCTGTTTGTTTTTGCCTTTTTTTTTTTTACAAGTATATGTATTTTTATTTATATCTTTTTTTTCCAAAATTTGCCGCGTTCTGCAATTTATCTTTTAAAATGCACAATTTATAGGACTGACAGAGTCATCGGTATATCTTTTTATTCCATTTTCAAAAAAACCAAAGTACACGTCTCTGTGTATGTGAACCAAAGACAAAAAGGGCGGTTGGAAGTACGCCGATTAACTCTTAACCTTCGTTTTGCTTTGTAGGCCTATTAGCTTTAAATTTATATATCAATCCTTTAGATTCTTATGAAGTTTTAATTTTTTAATAGCGGAGCACTCGCCGGGCCGAAGGCCCGGCTGCGCAGCCCCATACTCATAGAACCTAGCCCGTCATTTTTCATGGTCATGGCTAGCGGAATGTTTCGCGGGCGCGTGTCTGCAACATGTGTGTCACGCTCGGCTACCTCGCATGCGCGTAAAACGCCACACGCGCGGCAACACAGCCGTCAGCTCGGTAAACACTTTTAAAAGTTTTAAAAAAGTTGGATCTTTCGCAGTGTTAGGCGGAGCAGTAAAGTCGTTATTTCTCTGCATTTTTTCGCGGTTTGCTACTCAAGACAGGGATACTAATTAAGGAATACTCAGAAGCCGCTTTAGTGGAAAAAGAAGAGCTTTCAGGGATAAAATCTTGCTTCGAGGAACTTCATATTATCAATGCAGGAGCAATGCGGGGAGATGCCTTGTTTTTATTACGGATTTCAGAACCGAAGAAGCGGAGTTTTAACGAATTTCCAAGCAGTCCAGTGCTTTAAAGGTAAAATAAATCACATTTTTCGATGGGAATTTATGTTGATATCAATTTTTGATTGACTTTTCCTTTGTGTTCTCTTAAGTTTTGGAGACATGTTTATGAAACGTTCAAATTAAGTCGTGTTGTTATCTTGAATTTCAACGAGGACAGCTCTGCCTTGATGCGCTATAAATGGTACGTGTTCTGCTTTTAAACATAAATTAATGGAGATTTGAATAAAATTTTTCGAAAGAAGATTGTATTGTCCGTTTTTATGTCTTTGTTCAATCATTATATAGATTAAAAATCGATTTTATGTAAACAAAACAAGACTTAGATTTTCTGTCTTCACTCGCGTCGCCTTATGCAAATATGTTTGCGTATTTTTGCAATTTTGATTTCCAAATCAGTTTCTCGGGCAATTTTTGACAAACAAAAACTGTATTTTATTCGGAAAGTAGTCGTACTAGTTATTCTAGACAGAAAAGTTGTTTTTGTGAACTTTTGTACGGTCTAAATGTACTGTGCAGACGGTCGGGTAATACTGTTTTTGAGAATAGCTAAAATTGAAAATAGCCCTTTCGTCAATATTAATTCTTGTGCTTCCAACCTTTCACCTTAGTTAAGTTTCACCTTAGTTAAGCTTGTTCAAAGTGCGACGCTATTAGGCTTGGCCTATCTATATATATTATTTTCTTTTATAACTCAGATAAATTGTTTGTGACAAAATATCGATTTACGAACAGAACGTGGGGGCAAAATAAGCACTTAGTCAAAGGAAACTATTTTTTGTCAGGTTGTGACGTATCCAGATGGTACCAAGAAGAAAGTGGTATCCACAGTCACAGTAACGTTGAAAGGAAATGGTACGTAAAGTCAAAAATCGATTTATTTGTTACATTTGAAAGTTATTCTGTTAGGAATTTTCTCATTGTAAACTTAATTTTTTTAAAGATATGTTTCGGCATAACTTCTGCCATCTTCAGTTTAAGAATATTGAAAATAAACCGAAGATGGAGTCAGCTATACCGAAACGTTTAGAAATAAATGATATAGCCTTAAAAAAAGCACGACCTAAGCAGTGAAAGAAGGAAATGATATCGTGTTTATAATGAGTGCGGTTTATTTTTTTTTTTAGATGAAACAGGTTATTCTCAAGAAACTGTCACGACTGTTCATGGTAAGTTTGTAAAGAAAAGAAAAGCTAAAAAAGTACATAAACTGTATGTCATCATGTCGTCGAGTCAGAATTCCACATATGACTACATCTTGACTACACCTTGACTACACCTTTCTTTAAAGTGCATATGAGGTAAAAAATATATTTCCATGGTTTGATAGTGCTTTACTTTCTTTATCTAAATTTGTGGGTTTCATTGAAAAGATCCTTCCCATTGTGAAATTATTCGGCTTGAAAGTTTTGAATTTTCCGCCAGAAAGTGTCTCTATCGAGCGCGCGGCCAAAGCTATTGTATTACAAGGCTGTGACGTAGAAAATACTTCAACTCACGAGTATCATGGCAGCAAAGGAGAAGTCTTCGACTTCGGCGACTTTCTGTCTGTCTGACAGAGACTCTGTAGAAGACATAATTTCATCACAGTCTGACATTCTTTAGAAGAAATGGAACGAAACACACGGTGAGCATACAAAAGAACGAATCTCAAGTATTTTCTACGTCATCAACACAATGGATATCGAAAACTCGTTCCCAGTCTCCGGGACACTGATTTCTGCAAATTGTGCTACTTTGGACGGCAAAAAAGAGGCCTTAAATTTTTCTCGAACAAATTTCTTTTATCATTTCGAAATAAAGGCATAATAGCCTCCAAAAAAAAGACAAAATAAAAAATTACTTCATATGCACTTTAAAGGGGCAGTGTACATTTAATTATCTTTGTTGTTGCAGAAACAAGTGAACGAAATGAATTTTCTAGAGACATGAAAAAGGCGCTTCCACAAGGTAAGTTAACTTTTTGATTCTGGGTTTGCATTTTGAAACTTACTTACATGTAAGTTAAAGTGAAAATGTTTATAATGGCATTTTTTGTGTGCACTGACAGTGTTACGAAAACTCTCAATTATAACTTTTCCTCTTGTTAGTGTTTATTTTACTAGGACAGGTGGAATTGTTTTGCCAACAAATGTAACTTAACAGTTGACGATTCAGCTTGTGTTTGTACAAGTAAAAACAAATATGGTGTTTTAGCTAAATTTTATTCCAACACAGAAAAAGAACATTCCGAATATTCTAAGTTACTGGCTTCCTGAACCAGCGCAATTAAGCTGCATTTTTCTCTGCTTACATTACATGAATAGCTGGCAGTTTTCTACTCCCAAATTGCCAAATGTATTTGTACATGTGATTACAAAAAAAAATATATAAGAGTTACAAAAAATGTCCCGGGGTAAGTCCAACTGTCTTTTTTTGGTTATGCAATTCTATAAGATTACAAAAATACACACTAAAATGGCATTGACGATCAGTTACTTGGATTAGGGAAAGAGGACATCGGTATATTCTGTTTTAATCGCACCAGAGTGATTTCACATAAATCACTCTATTAGAAAGAGAGTGACCTCTAAAGCGACGTTTGTGTTTGTAGATTCCCCAGGTAGCAAGGCATCCAGGGATACCAAGCCTTCATCAGGAGGAGGTGAAACACCCTTGTTTCATGTGACTCTAACGACACATAATAATAGAAGTGAAGTAATAATTGATATAAAAACACGTAAACTTCCAATCCGATTAAACACACTGTATTTTCTCATTCACGATAACAACAACAACTGCGCATGCCCCATTTCATTTCATTTCATTTGTTTACTCCAAACCTTTACAGATGTTAATAATTAAATTTGAATCACGTTATATTAGGAAGGAGAGGAGAGGGGCACGACTAGATAAACTAATATTGTGCCCCCTAAAGTTATATAAGTATAAACAAAAAACTTGTAATTTTTTAGTAAAAAGTAAAGGAAAACTTATAAAATAGCTTGGTAAATGTCAAAAGATGCCCCAGAAACAAGACAGAACGCATGCGCTGCAATATTAATGAAGTGAAGGTTAACGTAAACAAGAGAGTAGGTACTAACAATTACTATAACGTTCCCTAAATGTTGTATTATTTTTCTGAAGATACTTTTTATTCGAGAAGGCGAATACTTTTACATTGTCAAATGTATGTTAATATTTTATTTCTTTTTGTAAACAAAACTTAAACTGGTAAACAGATGAATGAATGTAGTATTTTTATTTGTTTTTAACCAATCGACACTTCCAATACCTGAAGGATGAATTGTACAAATAAATATATCTTCCTTGTTTTTTTTTCGTATTTTTCCAACATTACTACTATTATTATGTTACTTTATTTTTATCAAATGCGTACAAGTCTTCGATTTAACATGCTAACATAAGTTATATCGTTGTTTTTCTTTATAGTTAAAAGGAGACTTGTAAATAAACTCGAGGGCTTTTTTTAATAAAAGTTATTGAAGTCCGCTTACATAGCACTTTATTCTTTTGAAGGGGTTCAGCATGCGCCCAGCTCCACGTCTAAAAAAGACTTTTCAAAGCAAGCTCTCGAAGTGCACAACAAATACCGCGCCAAGCACAAAGTGGCTCCTTTGAAATGGTCCGACAAGATTGCAAAGGAAGCGCAGGCCTGGGCCGAGAAGTTGGCTCGTTCACGTAAGCTTCAGCACGCGTCCCAAAGCGAGCGAGATGGAAATGGTGAAAACATCGCAATGTTCTCTGGGAAATTTGAAACAGCCGGCGAGGAAGCGACAAACATGTGGTATTCTGAAGTCAAGGATTACAAGTTCGATAAGCCTGGTTTCCAGGGTAACACTGGGCATTTTACGCAAGTTGTTTGGAAAGAAAGCCAAGAGCTGGGAATGGGTAGGGCCCAGACATCTGACGGCAAGCTGACGTATGTTGTGGGAAGGTACAAACCTGCAGGGAATTTCTTAAATCATTTTCAAGCAAACGTGTTTAAGGGTTAAAAACCTTATAAACATAACTAAAAAAGGTTTCAAATAATGGGGGGAAAGTTAAAAAATAAGTTAACTGATATACTATAGTCACGGTTTTTAAAGCTTTTAATTTAGGTTATTTAATTCAAGTAGTATTTCCTTGAAAAAGATAAATATATACATTACTGCAAAATAAATAAAATAAGTACGCTTAAATTTTTTCAAAATTTAGATTATATTATAACGGCTTCTTACAAAGTGTACCTAAAGAGAAGAATAATATTACAAAAGGGATAATATTGCTAGAAAAAAAAAGTCATCTCAAATATATACTCAATATTTACTCGCAGAATATTTCCATATTGTAGCTTAATACCTTGACAATGACGTCATGATGTGTCCGAAACCTCGGTTTTTATCGTTTGTTTTTGCATCATTAAACTGTTATTGATTGGATCAATATATTAAGTGGAAATGTTTTTACATAATGCATGTACTTGCATAATAAAACTGGTCAGACTGAAACATAAATACATAATGGGTTTAATTAAGGGGTTGATATATCAAAATTAAAAATGAAAACTAAAATATAATAAAACCAGTAGTTTTACATTTATCATATGGTATTTATCATATGTGCCTTTTGAAGTGTTGGATTATCAGATAAATTTCTTAGTACAAAATAAAAACAATGTCGTCAACAAAGGTAGCTTGATTATACAACGTCATTTTAAAAGGTTATTGACCTTATTGGAAGTTGCATTAAAAAGTTATCTGTCACGGAACGTCACTGCATTATTTCTGTTTTACATGTTTACAATACAAAATACAGTAATAAAAAAAATAAATAAAAAGTTCTGAGGTAAAGTTTATATAAAGTTAAGGAAAAATGGAATAAAACAAATTATCAGGTTCACTATTCTCCCCGTAAAACTAATTGATCATCATATCCATATAGAGAACATCATATCCACAACTTGGAAATTTCTTAAACATTTATAAAAAAGAGGATATAGATTGTTGCCAAAGCTAGTACATGTAGACAAAGCGTTTAGCGAAAAGTACACAATGGATTTACCAGTTATCCCCAAAACGATTGACGACGAATGATTCACTAGAGAAAATAAATGTTTACCTTTTTTGCCGACGACAAATTATAACGGCCCATATGCATGTCGTAAGGCTAGGCCGTTAATTTTTCCATGAATGTATCGCTCTTGCTTTAAAAGGAATTTAACGATTGGAGAAATTCAGTTACTTCTCGTCCATATGCCAATATTTGTTCTTTGAATTCTGGGGTATTTTCTTCAAACTCGGCGCCAATAAACTTATTTCTAGAACTTCAAATAATGAAAACTTGAAAACGAGTAGGTCGCCCTGCTAACGTACTGGAGAAATGGTGTCCGATGAAGCGATCGACCTTTTTCAAAACACGAAGATAAACCTCCCGGTTTTGCCGCGCATTAAGGAAAATATATTATTCTGGCGCGAATTAAAGGAAGTTATTCCAAATAACACTGGTGTTTATATTACATCAATTATTTATATGTTATACAAACTGGTAAATGATACCTCTTTTGGTGGAACGGATATTTGTAGAATTTATATCGAATTGTGCGCTTTAGGGTCCAAAGCACCACAATTGCTGTAAATTATGCTTTTGTTTGACTAATGAATCTCTAATAGGGAGCCTCGTGAATTATAAAATTGACGTTAATTATTTTGCTATTGCTCTGTTCTAGACAGGAAGTGTCTAGCCGCAGAAAACGTAGCGTAAAATAAAATGAAAATAACTGTAAGTATGTATTGTTTAAGGTTTCATATCTTAATATGTATATCGGCAGTTATAATAGGTAAATCAACATAATCTTAGTTACGGCCTCCCAACAAAATACAGAAGGAAGGCTTCGAGTTGATCTGCATGGCGCGTAAATGAGTCGGATCGAAACAGCCGTGGATCAGCCTAGTCTAAAGGACAGCAAAAACGTTTCATGGGCAGCATTACTCCCTTGGCCATAATCGTTATGCTTGCTCCTTCCCCATAACTGCACTGGTCAAGCTTTAGTCAACAGCAATTCAATCATGTTAGGGACTGTGCAATAATTATTAGGAGGGGGGGGGGGGGGCTGAAAAACTAGAGTTATCTAGCAAAAACTTAGACAGTACCCCCCCTCCAAAACAAAAAAAAAAGTTATAACCCCCCTCTGTTATGTTAAAAAACGTTGCCCCCCCCCCCCCCCCACCACCACCCACCCACCCACCCACACACACACACACACACACACACACACACACACGACCTTACTCATCTGGACCTAAGTGGAAAGATAAGAAATTTGGCTTCGTCCCTGCTGCTAAAAGAAGAATTTCTCTTTTCGGAAATAAGCTTTTGCCAGATTTTTATGAAAGCTTCAAAGTAAGGGCTGGATCTAATGTTCAGTTGATGAAAAGAATGTTCATCGCTGAAAGGGACAGACAGTATAACATTACAGTGGACATTGAGCAGCTGGAAAATAGGTTTCAGTATCTATTGTCCGACAATCCAGCCTGTGCCGGTAGATTTCTCTGTGATGACTACAAGCCAAACCCACATGATGACAGTAATATCACTAGATGTAAAAATGAGGCAAATGAAATCAAGCTTAAGCTTCAAGCCATCAAAGATATTAAGATATCAAAACACGACGACAGCCTCTTCTCTGACAACACTAGTAAACTCAAAACTGGACTGAGCTGCCATCACAGCTTCAATAATGACAAACGTTATTTTGTAACATCTAGTATCGAGAAGGATGTTGATCGCTTGATTGAAGATTTGGACAAAGCATTTGCTAAGTACCGGGGTGCTTACCACATTGGCTCAAAATCTAAAACTTCTGAAGCCAGAAAGAGAAAGGAGCAGAGAAAAAAATCAAAGAACAGGAGATTGAACGCTTCAAATAACAGACGAAAAAGAGCTTGCATTATATTTAGATCCTTGGGAGGAGAGCCTGTTGAACTTTGTTATGAGCCAGAGATATATGGAATTCAGCAAATCGATTCAGTCGATGAAGAAACATTACTTTTATTCACATCAAAATCCGACAAAGCTTGTCTACGAGATCTGTTTGATTCCCATTGTTTTATGGGGGATGCTGAAAAACAAGTGCATGATGTTTGCTTTACATAGGATCAGCTCAATTAATTAGAAGACGGGTTAAAATTGATCAGTTGTGAATTTGCTTTTCATTTTGATGGAATTAATCGTTTAACAGCTGTTCGTATTGATATTTGTTACAGTCTATCATGATGCCTGTATTGAAAATCTTTTATTGCGTTTAACTTTATTTACATTTCGAATAAAACTTAAGGCACCCCCTCTGTCAAATGAGTGATTTTACTTTGAGCCCCCCCATCTTGGCAGCAATTTTATGTAATGCCCCCCCCCCTAGTTTTCAGCCCCCCCCCCCCCCCCTCCTGATAATTATTGCACAGTCCCTTATGACATGTAGTGGATGTCATCAAGGCAAACTGTCAAGTTTCTGTTATTGCCATTTATTAGCCTCTGCACGCTGTCACCAAGCAAAGACCAAGCAAATGGAGAGCAGAAAGTTGTCCGTGTTGTCTAGCCGTTTTCATATCTAAAGCTTCTTTCTATTCAACTATTTTTATAGTCATTACAGTAGGGGGCTGAAAGATAGAGGATGGACAGGCACATTGGCGGACGCAAACGTTGCCTTAGAATCGTTCAAAAAAGCCACAAACATTCACATTCGCGACATGATTATCAAATAGTAGCCTATAATACGTGCCAATGGAAAAGGAATAGTATAACAGTTGTCTAGAGTCCAAGGCAAAACTATTGCTACATGCTTTTTCTTCGTCGCTCTCTCATCGCAGTCGACTTACTTGTGTGCAAGTCTACGCTTTTATAAGTTGTGACGGCTGCGTAGGAGACCATTGTGACCCTTGATGGTGCATCCTTCCATCTATCTATCCATCTATCCGTCAGAAACCATCGGCTCCTGCATCCATCCATCCATCCATCCATCCATCAATCCATCCATCCATCCATTCAACCATCCATTCAACCATCCATCCATCCATCCATCCATCCATTCAACCATCCATCCATCCACCCACCCATCTATCCATCCATCCGTCCGTCCATCCATTCTTTATAACATGCACTGAACTGCACACAACCATTACCAAGGCTAATATTGTTTTAATAGACGTAGACTATTGACATGGGGCAAAATAAGCTTATCGATCTGATTATAAACGATCTATTTCCAAAACGTCTGCTTTCGTAGTCCGGCAGTGGTTTCAGGATTTGATCTTAGATGACTCCTGATGTGTTTTCAGTAACCAAACACCTTACAACCGGCTTCCGCGAAACTGAAAAAAAAAGGAACCAAAACATCTGACGTCATGCAGTCATTTCTGTTTTTGTTTCGGAAAACAATGTGTCTCCTCGTGAAAGCTGATTATTTAAAGCATAAAATTATTTCGGTATTTTAATTTATTGTCGGAACAACAAGTTTATTTAACAGTTCCACGGGGTGGCTCTTCGCTGTTAAATTACTTAATTAAAATGGAAATAATATAATATACAAATATTCGCTTAGAATATTCTCTTAAAAGAGAATGGCTAGTAAAGAATACGTTATAATACAAAAGCAAAATCACAATATGTAAAAATAGCTAGTTAACATTTACTCTGTTACATAAAAATATTCTCTTTTAAACAACTTCGATGCTGATCAATTAATCTAACTGGACTGCTTGAACGTAATACCCTTGGACAATCCTAGAGCCCTGTTAAACTAATATAAGTTAACCTGGCCACTTCTCAGTGTCATGCAAGACTTCAAAGTACGATTTAAGGAGGTTGCGATCTCTTGTTTCATTGATTGGAAGCCAACCGATTTTAAATACGTCCTTTCAGTTGAAATTATTGACGTCGTGACCGAATAAGAAGCTTGCAGAGCCTTGCCTCTATATTTTAAGTCGCAATTATCACGAAATGGAAGCTCTTGATATGTGTTGATATTTCCTGTAATATTTCTAAAAGGGAAAATGAAAAAAAAAAAAAAAAAAGAAATCTAAACAACTATTCGCATTCTTGGAAGGTAAAAGGTTCTGCGGTTAAATAACTCGTACCATTTCCTCGCGTGATTGGCTTAATTTAATTTGCATAATTAAAATTATGCTAATATTGAACAAAACGGAAAACAAACATTGCGAATATCGCTGACAACTAAGCTATACGCTATGTCTAATCGATAGCTTTACATTAACCGATAAGCGTCTTATCAGTTGAATCGTGACGAAAGTGTGAGTGACGTTTCCTTAAAAGCTATCTTTAACGCGGCGTCGTTGGAGTTCAGCGCGCGTCTATTGTTGGTTAGTATGTGTCTCCCTCGAGCTGCTTTTGTACGTAATTGTCGGTATTGTTCATTTTCTCGGGGTGGCTGATTGTATTCTCATTAGACAAGGAGAGATAGCAGAGCAGACGCGCCTGCTGATCAGCACGTCAGCTCACGTTTTTATCATTTGATTGTTAAAGTAAGTTGAACACTCTGCTGTCTCACACCTGCAGACTCAACTATATCCCAACCGAGTGATAGAAGAATCGACATCTCAAAGGTAATGTACACAACATCAGCATCACCAATATCAGAAGGCTTACATAAAGCAGTTAATGATGCGCTTTTGAATGCTGTTGCACCAAATAATATAACCTCACGCAGCAAAAAAACAAAAACAAAGATTGCTTAAACGTTTTGCTTCTAATGGTGAAAATTTTGAATGCAAAGAAAATGAGGCAATTATCAGAGCCCTGACCGCTTCAGCAAGTTCATTCAAGTTTACACTTGCTCTGATAGCTTTATTCTACGGCGAAACACAGCGTTACAGAGCATAACTTTAACAAATCCAACAACTCTCTTATCCTGCCGTCAAGGTCCTTATATAATCGCTTATTACTTCCTATACCAAATATGCACCAATCCCGGCAAGCCTGCTTTATAGCTCAGACAAAAGGCACTATCGAGTTCGGTCCAATACGTCTCAATTTCGAACGAATTCATATGTCGACTGAAATCTTAACCCTCTACTTAAAGTTCAACTCGATCAGTTATTTTGCATTCATCCTTGTGGACATATTAAGGACATTGTGTCCTACATTGTAGGATTAACGTTAACAACACCAATTTGTTTTGTTTCAGTCCACTGCTCATATGGTCTTCTTTGTTCTTTGCTCAGCTTGCGACAATTTTGTTATGTCAAATTTTGTTGCAGTCTAATTGCAGACAGCATTTAGCAAAGATGGTTTGGAACGGTCAGACACTCGTTGCGTTTATTTGAGCTGATAAATGATAAAAGTGAGTTTACTTAGGAAATATTGTTTAGCCAATGATTCAGTCGAGCGGGAGATATTATTGGAACGTGATTAAGTCAAGTTCTTTTCCGCTTAGCTCATTGTTGCAGTTCAATTAAGACTAAAGAACAACATCATAACGTTTCGAAACTGGCCAATATCAACTGTTATGTTTTGCCAAGTACACCGGTAACCGCATATTCCTAAAATTTTTGGTTTTGAATGAATTCAGTAAGGTTGAAAAAGAATTAAAGCCTATAGTTTCTAAAATAACGGGTCAACAATTTAAACTAAACAATTTTCTGTCATACGTCATCGGGTGCTGCCAGTGCATCACGACGTTATCGTTGACGTCAAGCTTGCCTCTTAGAAATAGTTATAAACAATATTTGGCATAATCAGAAGTTCGGATGTTATAACTGAAATTTGGTATAATGAAAATGTTCTGAAAAAAGTTGCGAAACAAGTCCGGCTGCTTCTGTAGATAAATATGATTATCTACAGGGTAAGTAAGTCAGAGGGGCAGCGACTAAAGAAATTAACAGGTCAGCCTCGGCAAATTCTTAATCACAGTTATCTCCGATAAACCAGCAAGATATAATATAAATATATACGCGTCGGTGTGAGCCGTAACACGTGGATCCATTATAGATTTCCAAGTTTTTCGGTCTCTAATTAATTTGAGCGGCTCCAATTAATCTACCCCGATCACTCTGCCGTTCCTTCGCAACCTACTTTAAAAATGCATCTAATTGTTCCTTTAGAGCGGTTTCCAATTGAGCGTCGAAAGAAATTTCAGTTATCCATGGCTTTGTTTTTGCATTGCTACGCTTTGTGATTAACTAAAAAAAATCTTGCGCCAATTTCTTACCCTATAATAAGCGTGTTTCCGCGCTTGGCGCCGACGACATGTATTTGCTTCGCATTCTGATTGGTTCATTGGATTGTCTGCGTCTGTTATGACCCCCCCCCCCCCCCCCCCACCACCACCCCCCGCACCCCCGGGGGGGTTATGACTAGTCAGAGTGATTGCTTTGATTTTGGTTTTACGGCACTCGTGAAAATTAAAAATCACTTTATAACACAGACACCTTTTCGTCAGATTTGAGTGCATTGAGATGTTGTTAGATATAAAATATTATAATATGACCGTACGGCCCCGCTTACGCAATCCTACAGAAAAAAGGAATCGCAAGGTGACGTGAGCGGGGCCGGACGGGTTGACGTGAGCCGGTCCGGAAAAAGCCGTCCGGCCCCGCTCGAATTTAAGCGGACCTCGTACTGCACGACTATTCTTGTATTTTCTATTCATATTATAAAATACTTATTGACTGAGTTAGGTCGGGCCGGACGGGAAAATATTTGGCTCTCGGTCATGACGCACGGACCTCGCTGCGCTCGGTCCGTACGCCAAATATTTTCCCGTCCGGCCCTCCCACTCAGTCAATAAGTGCATAGTATAGGATTGCCAGTTTGACCTAACCAATATAATTATTATATACGCATGCTATGGCATTAATCAGCATGTCTTTTTATTTTCCTTAAAGCAGACAAAACATGCCTGACAAATTTGGCAAAGAAGCCCTTGATGCACACAACAGATACCGATCTCTGCACCAGGCCCCACAGCTGAAGTGGTCTAGGTCGTTGGAAAAAGACGCGGAGGGTTGGGCTAAACAACTGGCCAAGGAAGGTCGTCTTAAACAAGGGGACACTGATGACGGAGAAAGTATATATGCTGTAACAGGGAAAAGTGAAGTTTTTGGCGGAGAGGTCGTGGATCGGTGGTATGCTGAGGTTGACAGGTAAGATGATACTACAATATCTCATTCTGAGCATGCGCAACAAATTTAGCCGCGAAAAATGAAAAGCATTTCACATATCTTAAATTTTCACAAATTGTCTTTTAATTTGGATTGACTTAAAGTTGCCCTTAAAAATATTTTTGGATCTCTGGTATACTATAGATTAAAAATCTCTCTTTGTTAGTCAATCATCAACTATAAGCCTCTCTGGGAAATGAACGAAATTGTTTTTATTATGGAGGTAAATTAACGTGGTTTTGTTGCCGTTTGTTTGTTTGTTTGTAGTATGGAATATAGGTTAGGCAGTTAATTGTGTTATCCGGGTAATATTAAGAGTCACGTATCAAGGTGTCGCATGCTGTTCACTGAAAGACTGATTGAAGCAATGATTGCCGCTGACTTTTCTTCTTTGTAAAACAGCTATGATTTTAGGAATCCAGGGTTTAAAAGCGGCACCGGTCACTTTACACAAGTCGTGTGGCAAGAGACAAAGGAGCTGGGAGTAGCCAAAGTTAAGAGTGCTGACGGAAAGATCATTGTCGTGGCACGGTATCGCCCACCTGGAAATGTAATCAACAACTTTCAAGAAAACGTTAAACCGAAGGTAAATTAAGCTCGCTTTTCAGCCGGTCAAGTCTGTATATCAAGAAAACCTTTTCCCGCCGACAGATGTAAGAAATATAAAATGATGACTGACAACTCCGAAGAACATCTTGCAAACTTAAAATAAAAGTACAAGCAAGAAAACAACAAACAAACAAGAGTAAACGTAATATTTCGGTTCTAATACAATACCATTATCAAACGTAACAACGATATGATGATATATGATATATAAGTTAGCGCACTATCATATCTTTGTTACGTTTGATAATGGTCTGTAATAAGAACCGAAAGATTACATTAACTCTTGTTTGTTTGTTGTTTTCTTGCTTATACTAACTGTCTTATATTTTTTACAGTTTGCAAGATGTTCTTTGGAGTTGTTATCATTTCATATTTCTGTATAATATATTCTGTGTTTAGTATGCAGTGTTCAGTATGCAGTGGCGGATCAAGTAGGGGAGGTGATGGGAGAGGGAGGGAGGGGGGAGCGGGGGGTGGAGAGGGGAGGGGGGGTGGGGAGGGGGGAGGGGAGGGGAGGGCCCGGCCACCCTCACATTTTCATTCCAACATTTTTTTTGTCCTCCTCTTTACCATAATTCAATAGATTACATTATATCACTTGTACATTTGTTCAATGAACTTCTGTTATTTATAGCTTGGGGCTACCGTAAGTTACAGTACAAGGGAAAGAGATACGAGAGATAATACCCGATTTGAACCAAGGAGAGACGCCGTCAATCGAGATGATGACAGAAGATCGTCACCCTTTCGCAAAGAAACTGAACCACGAAGAGATTTCTTTAGTCGAGATGATGATAGAAGACCGTCACCGTTTCGAAAGGAACCTGAACCACGAAGGGACTATGATGATAGAAGACCAACTCGCCAACAAACAACAGAAACAGTAAGTTTAAGAAAAAAGGTACACAGCAAGATAATTGCCAACTTTCTGAAACTTCTTGCATACAAAATAACGTTTCTAAAAAAAAAATATTGCTACTGGGCGATATTTCAAGGTCAAAGTATTTTATCCACAGAACAAGGTCAATCACAGTTCGAATCAAGGCTCGACTCTAGCCCCTAATAATATTTATTTTTTTCTGAAGCATCTCAGCGGTCCGGAATCCTAAATCCTTGAATCTGATTGGCTAACTACGCGCGCTCCAGCGGTCCGGATTTTCCCATCCGGACCCCGCGTACGGACCGCTCCTAATTTTACAGAAAAATTTTGTTACATTTTTAAACGCCGTGTAAAATGTAAAATAATGGGAAAAGTTTAAGCAATAATGGATTCGGAAAACGACAGCTATCATAGCGAAAGCGAATTTTATTATCCCGAGGAAAACGTACTTCAAGAAAACAAAAATTATGGAAACACAAGCAACGACACTGAAGACGAAGAAATGACAACAATCCAAGATTTCATCGAGGCACAACGGCCGGAAACCACGACCAAAAAAACCACCTATGACATTAACGTCTGGAAAAGATTTTGTTTGTCTATCGGAGAAGCAAGGCAGGTAGAGAACATTCCAGCCACTTACCTCAACGTCCTGCTGTGCAAAATTTTATGAACATCAAAAAGAAAGATGGCGGAGTTTACGAGCCAGCCTCCCTGTCCTCGTTTCAAAGAAGTATTCAAAGGTACTTGAAGGACAAAAATTCTAGTCTGAATTTGTTCCAAGACATGGAGTTTGCAAAGTCGAGAGAAGTACTCCTTGCAAAAAAAAGAGAGCTGGTAGAGAAGTACGCAAAGGGAAATCGCCCACAAGCAGCAAGATCCATGACCGCAGCCGAAGAAGATCTGCTGTTCAAAACAAAACAGTTTGGCGACCACGACCCCGAAGTGCTCCAGAGAACCGTTTGGTGGGTTTTATCTCTTCATTTTGGCTTTAGAGCTCGAGACGAATCCAGAAAGTTAAGATGGGGAGACATTACCCTTGACAAAGATCCAGAAAGTGGCGGAGAAGTTCTTGTGTGGACAGCTGAAAGAGGCTCCAAAACAAGACATGGCGAAGGCCCGCACCAAAGAGCATTCTATCCGACTGCACAGGCTACAAGCACCGAGCGTTGCCCCGTTAAGCTCTTCAAGAAATTTGCCGCTCATCGTCCAGAAGAAATGAAACACCCGGACTCGCCATTTTTTTTGGCTATCAACCACAAACGAAAGCCAGATTCACAGGTCTGGTACTGCAAAAGTCCTCTCGGGAAGAATGCCATCGGAAAATTCCTTGTAAACGCAGCTAAAGCCGCCGGATTGCCTGGTAATATCAGCAACCACTCCGTAAGGAAAACCTGTATATCCCGTTTAATGGATGCCGAATTCCCCGAGAATTACGTAGCCCAGCTCAGTGGTCATAAAAACCTCAAAAGTTTAGATGCATACAAGTCGGCATCACACAGCCATCAGCGACAAATGTCAATGGTCCTAAGTCGGTCCACCGAGAGTTCCACGAGCCACACTGGAATTCAAGCAGCCAAAACGTCCCAATTGTCAGTTAAAAGGCTTGAAGAATCAAGATCCATGACCAAAGGCTTCTTTTCTGGAGCAACAATTGGCAAGTTTGAAGGATGTACCTTCAATTTTAACGGCATCCCTAATTCAGCGCCGAGTTCAGCAGATGGAGAAACCTCGTGGCCAGCCAAAAGAAAGAAACGAATGGCGATCATCAGCGATGATTCTGACTCTGATTAATATAAGGACGATGTTTCCCCTTTTCAGTCGTTCCGAAAAGTTTCTAAATATGTGCATACATTTTTGTGAATATGAGATTTTGAGATCATTTTGTTGTTTAAAACTTGAGAAAACGAGACACTTCGCAAATCTTGAATGACTTGAAAAGTCAAGAACTTTCAGTCAGGTGATTTTTCCCATATATGGAGCCGCCGGGCGCAAAACCATGACATGTACTTGAATGGCTTTTTTACAGTTCATTGATTTTTTACAGTTCATTGATTTCAATCCAATTTTTGCTGCGTTTTTGTTTTTGGAAAGGAAACAGCAATTAAAAAGTTATTACTGGTACAGTTGTTTTTTGGTTTCTCTACATTAATGAGATGTAAAGTTCAGTTTTACTGTTTTACTTTTCTGCCAGGCTTCTATGACAAACTGTTTGCAAAACCAGTTTCCTATAGAAAAAAATAAACACGTTATTTACCGGCCTAGGTCGGTCCGTATTGGGAAAAACTGTGCCCTCGGTCTTGAGTATGGCCCGAGGCCTACGGCCTCGGGCCATACTCAAGACCTCGGGCACAGTTTTTCCCAATACGGACCTCCCGGCCGGTAAATAACATATATGTAACACTTCTTACACCAATTTAAAACAAAGTGTTTATTCATTTCCATCAGAAACCCATAAGTGGGTCGAAACGTGTAACTGAGCATTCACAGCTTCCGAATATTCATTTTTTGCTTCGTACCATATTTAGAAACCCCTCGGTCCCTCGAGATTGGAAGCAAGTTGTTCTAGCAAATTGGTTGGTTAATATATTTACCTTGATTTTCCAAATATGGCTGTAACAATCTCTTAGCAAATTGAATAATCGGAAGCTTGTTTTGAAGCGTACAAGAGACAGTTGCACGTTTCAACCCACTTATGGGTAGCCTGTTCCACGCGTTCCGATAGTGGGGAATGCGCGAATAGTTGAGGAAGGCGCGAAGAACAGCGAGCGAAAAAAATAAAGGGAGACGAGGGAACGCTTCCTCTTCCCAGTCTCCCCTCATTTTTTCGCTCGCTTTTCTTCGCGCTTTCCCCACTATTTGAACGCCTGGAACAGGCTAACTTATGGGTTTCTGTTTCCATTTAATATAAATCTATTATTAATTTATTCATTCATTTTTGTGGGCATTGTGTTCTCATCCCATTCTTTTTAGGTGACTTATGACCGTGACGGTGGCAAAAGAACAGTTACAAAAACTATAATAACCTCTGGTAACGGGGGCAGAGGAGGTTTGTATTAATATTATTAATACGCGTCTCACCCGTTTGATTGGCTATGCAACTGATAATCAGTATAGACTAGTAGTCCCTCATTTTACCTCAGGGGTAGTCATAGAGCGAACGAAACGCGAGCGCGCGTGAATTCCGTCACAGGTAATCTTAATCGACCGTTGACTGGACGACTAATAATACATAGGCACCGAGATGGCAAATTAACTTTTAAACTCTTTTGTTGAGTGGTGTTGAGGATCGTACTATCGCTTCAGGAAAAATGAGGCACTACTCGTAGTCTATAATCAGTATAACCGAGAATAAAAACAGTCCGTCGTTTCCCGGGTCCCGTGTTTTTGCTTTATTTGTGATTGGCTCGTAAAAGCTGTAATTTGAATATTGCCCTGCAAGAGCTATTTAGTGGATAACTTAAAAAACAAAAAACAAGCAATAAAAAAAAACACCAAATATGTATCTATCACTATTATTCGGTTCAGCAATTCAACTCTGACGTCCTGTTTTCAAGGATTTCTTTCACTGATGTTTGTGGCGGTCACGGATTGCATACACCATGCTTATTTTTTTTCGAAATAACGCCTGAGGGGTATTTTTATGTGAGCCTAACTGGGAATTCACTCAATGACTACAGCATTCTGAAGCCACCTCGTAGAAAATTTTAAAGTTTCTCGGAGAGTTTTTGGAAGAAATGCGGTATGGCAAAGAAAAATTAAAATTGAAATTTTATGAGACTTTTCAACGTTTATCTTCTCTTTTAGATCCATTTGAGAAGTTTTCAAGGGATATAGGAAGCTCGTTTGACGATGGCAAGTATTCAGTATTTGGAGATGCATTCAAAATGAATGATAAATCAGTCATGGATAAAACCTAAACCATTGACACCGTATCAGTTCATAACACATTTCAACTCAGTACTCCCAAGATAACAGGATACAGAGAAGCATAACATGCATTTGTCATCTAACAATAGAAATTATGTCACAGGTAATCTTAATCGACTGTTGACTGGACGACTAATAATGCATAGGCACCGAGACGAGAGATGGCAAATTAACTTTTACACTCTTTTGTTGAGTGGTGTTGAGGATCGTACGAAGATACTATACTTAATAGTTTTGCCCCCTTCCTTACAGACCCTGTTCAGGGCAGGAGAGACAAGTGGGAGAAATGGGGAGAGAGAAATGGTAACGTGGAAAATACGAGACATACACGGTCAAGCCCAAATCATACCGTCCAGAAGGACGTCGGACACCTTATTGAGACTTATATAACGGAGTAACTGGTTAGCTTTCAGTTGAGGTTGGCGGTAGCAATTTTATATTTAAATTTGGGACTAAGCAACCCGAAAAGCTAGGTGGTACAGTAGTACGGTAGGCTATGTAAGCCTAAGCCTAGCTGAGGGCACAGGTTCAATCCTGAGTGGGGATTTTAGATTTTCTTTTTTACACTTAAAAATTTATTGAAAAGTGTCGACATTACTTTATATAAGTCTCAATAAGGTGTCCACGTCCTTCTGGACGGTATGATTTAGGCACAACCGACATACACCGAATGCAAATATGGCGGCCGATTTATATGTATGTTAATTAGCCTGACTAGCCTCGTTAGCATGTGCAAAGTTCAAAAGAATGTTTACTCTAAAATGAGGCTAGTCAGGCTAAATTAACATACATATAAAGGAATAATAAATCGGCCGCCATATTTGCATTCGGTGTATGCAATAATATAATCAGTAAATATCTAGAACCACAATAAATATTGATATAACGATATCAGTTAAGAGTTGGTCGGTTTATTTATTTACTGCATCATTTGTTGTTGCTGTTGTTTTTGTTTTATCGCAAACCTTCAGGAATAGATTTTGACGGTTATGACCGAGTGCGAGGACGTCAATGAAGTGGTGTAGGGTTGGTATACAACATCATAGCGGACAAACAGACGTACACTGGTGTATTTGGGAAAGAGGAATTTCCTTTTGTTTAAGATCTTCGATCATATCCATTTACAGACGACATTTACAGACACACCAAGCTAGTACATGTACTTATCGATACTTAGAAATCATCTGTAGTGAGTAGGAACATTAGGTCATAAGGGAACGAAACAACGGTGAATGTAAAAATAAATTTGATTTGATTTCAGCTCAACCAACTTCTTACTCTCATTCGTCTTCGTGGAGCAGTGCAAAGCCCAGAGAGACTAAACCAGGTAATATATACGAATTATTTTATGCATAACTCTATAGATAATGTCTTAAATGTTATTTCTACACGTTGTTTTCGTTAGATTACATAATCGTTGTTAAACAACCAGTTTATTCGTGCAGGAAATGATCATACGTATACCCCAGAATAGTTTGAAACTATCAAAAAAGACATAATGTAGCAATATATTGTGTTAGTAGTTGATAATAAGCGATCCTAGGCCACTTTCAATTAACCCCAAAATTTCACACAAATAATCAAAACCCCATTTCTCCTTAATTTCAACGAATTGGAAAGTTGTTGAAACTGAACAGAAAAGATAAAGTTATGTTGAATTACACTTAAGTTAAAATTGGTTGGAATTGGTGATTTTTAGCGAATGATTGAGGAAAGAAAAATGTGATAAATTGTGTGAAAATTTGGGGTTAATTGAAAGTGGCCTAGGATCGCTTATTATCAACTACTTACGCTAAAATTTAGCACAAAGAATTTGTTCAATTTCCCAAATTCCAAGGTCAACTCTCTGGGGAATCCCTCTTCATGAGCAGACATGTCTCTCCAGTCTCCAATGCCCCAAAGCCAGCGTGTTAATTCCATTTTCCTGAATCACAACTTTGTCATCATTGGCAGATAACGCAATCTTGCTCATGTTTTCCGTGAACAAATGGTGGTCCCTGCTGCGAAATACACTTTGTTTTCTGATTTGCGTTTGTTTTGTTTTCAAGCATTTCACGAAGTTTGCATGTCTCAAACTCTTTTTGATCATGCATTTTTTCACTCCTTTTGCTTTTTGTTTTCCAGTGGTTTCTGCGTTCTCCTCAATCAAGAAAGAATATAGTTTCGGTTTCAGGGCAACAAATTCTTTCAGCATTGCACCTCCACATTCATCTTTCATCAGCCCAATCTTTTTCTTGTTTTCTTTCACAATCGGCATTCCATTCAACACAGCTGGGTGATCTTTGGGAAAGTCATTTGTGTCAAACCACTCTGGCACATCTTTTGCAATATCCGCAAAGAAATCTTCTGTTTCAATCTCCAGCACCAAAGAATCTGTGTCAGTATACAAGACAGAACATTTTTCCCACTTTTTCTTCACATACCCATAATGAAAGTGAAACATCAAAGTTTTAGACAGATCCAAGATTGACATCCCAGCGAAGATGGGTTTATTCATGACCACTCGCGTTTTCCTCATCTTGATCGCAATTAAAAATTCATCGAAAATCTTCAAGTCTGCGAAGTTGGGTTTGTTAATCAGTTTTTCTGCCCTTTCAACATCTTTCACCAGTTCAATGGAAACTCGTTTTCTTAAGTTTTCCATGGTTTTCCCAAATACGGAGTTGTTCATCAGCTTGAAGAAATCTTTTTCAAATGCATTTTGTCCCTTGGCTCTCAGGGCTGTGTTTTTATCAATGTAACATTTCATGTAAGGCCTCTCTTTGAATTTAATACCTCTTTTCACCTTTTTCAGTTTCATTCCCAGGGAAAGATAAAGTTTCAAATTTTCTCCATGCAAAACCATGTTTTCTTTATCCCTCAGATTTTGTGTTAACTTAGACACTTTTCCCAACATCAAAATTTCTGGAGCCAGGGGAAAATCATTATGGTCGTCATGCAGTTCTTTGGGATAAATGAGATCAACTTCAAGAATGCAACCAATTCCTTCTTCATTCACAAAGTTTTCCCAGTTTTGCAATTCATCTTCTTCCATCCATTGGAATTCTCCAACTGGAAGAGGCTGCGACATTGCCCACCCATAAAGGTTGTTTGCATCCAAATAAACCAGAAAACTGGAAGCTTGATCGGGGCTGAAATCCTTCAAATATTTATTGTTTGCTTTTGCAAATCGCTTGAATACATTTGCGTTTCCCCCTCTGATCCCTTTTTCAATCATCAACAACATATCCACATCTTCCAGAAGTTCCAATTCCACCCCCGTCATTTTCAACATTGCATCCCACGCCATTCCGGGTGCAGTGAAGAAGTGAGCTGGATCCAATCCATAGTTTTCTTCACAAAGTTTTCTGAAACTTTCTATGACATCGGCAAGCAGCAACACATCAGTTTTCAAATAAAGATCGTGGAATTCTCCCATGTTTTTCATCTCAAATTCTTCCCAGACTTTCTGGGCGTGTTGAAAATCTGCATCTTTCACTTTCTCCTGATTTAATCGGGAGAAAAAAGCGGTTTTCTTTGGCAGTTTTTTCTCAAACTTATCAAACCCATCCATGAATTCATAGGGATAAACTCCTTTTCGGCATACCAACTCCCAGCGTTCTCCAAAAAATCTGGTGGTTTCTTTCAGTTCTTCTTTAGGAAGATTCTTCACCAGCGATGCCAATCCCGACAGTGTGAATTTAAAGGAATCCAGAAATCGAATTTCATGTTTCACAGCGATTTCTGTCCATTCTCCTCTCACCCATTTCCATTCTTTTTTCAACTCAAACTTCAGGGAGAAAGAAATATATTTCTCTTCGTTGTTGGGGATGCATGCCACGCTCAGCACTTCATCCACTGTTCCCAAACTCCGCACAAAAAGATGTGCGTCATAATTTTGGAGATTGTGGAAAAACACAGGGGTGAATTTTGGCCGCTGAAACTTTCTGTTGCAAGATTTGTGCGCTGCTCCCCTGAATTTTCCAGTGAAATGGCAGTGATCTCTGACTTTAAACAGTTCATCTTCTCCGAATTCTCCTCGGCACAACCAACACACTGTGGGTTCTCGAAATGATTTCCATTCTTGGTTGGTCAGGGGGAACATTTTCTTTTTCTTCAAACTCAGTTGAGCTTGTTTTACATGGAAAATCAATTCTCGAATGAAATCTTTGGGAAGTTCTTCATTTTCATCTTTTGCTCTTTTCAACACGGGTTCCATTTGCAAAAATGGGGAAACAAGATGAAACGCAAATCCACAGGGAATATGCTCATGAGTTTTCTGAGTATTCTTTCCCAAATCATCACTTATGGGTTTCAGAATGGATTCCAAATCCGCATAACCTACAACTGGCACATGCAACATCTTTTGAAAGTTTTGGAAAGAACATGTGCCTCCTGGAACTTCAATCTTTGTCGCCTCAAATTCTCCGCAAATAACTTTATGTTTCTTCAAACTTTCCACGCTGGGAAATGAATTGAGGCATCTTTTACAGAAAAATCTTTCATGCCCATGGCGTGAAACTTGAGAGGTTGCAAGGTGAGAGAAATTCTTCACCAGGCAAAAGTGAGTTTTGAATTCATTTTTTAGCAGAATCAAATCCACATGGTGTTCTTTTTCTTCCTCGGATATCCGCAGGGGAAAAACAGATCCATTCCAACCAAAAACATTCACTGAAATTTCAGCATTTCTTTTCTCAAAATGTTTGATTGCTGTTATTTCCATGGGGAAAACCAAACCATCCCAATTAAATTCTTCTGCTTGTTGTCGTAAAGCTGGTGTGATTCTTTCTGGATGGGACGCAACCATATTACAAGCCCTAACAATGCACCATTTGAAGCACATCTCATCTTCATTTTTCATGTTGATCACAGCTTTCTTGTTCCCCAAGTCTGGGGGTAAAGCAATCCAGGAAGATCCTCGCAGTGGCTTCCAGCGTACAAAATGAATTTCTAAACGAATTACTTTTTCAAACACCCAATTACTTCCCCTGCGATTGAAGTTTTCCAAGTTTTCAATCATTTCTCTCCCCATTTCATCAACAATCTCAACGTTGTTCCCTAAATTCTTTTTCTGCTGGGAATGGAAAAATGGTGTATCAATTATTTCCTCGCCAGAAGCCCAACTGGTTTGGGACATCTCTACAACCAAAACGCATTTCACTTTTGTTTGTGGATTTGCTTGCAAAAGCTTGATAATTTGCCATCTTGCTTTCTGGAGAAAATCTTGGGGAGTTGGGGAATCATCTCCTTGAATGATGAATTGTCTGGCAAATCCTCTCAGAGCGGATTTTCCTTCTTCCACAACCAACCTTTGTTCCCACAATTTTTTGGTTTGTTTTTTTAATCTTTCAACTGCAGGATTTAATCTTCTCCTAATTTCCACATCATCTAAATTTTCCAACCAATTCAACCAATCTGAAATATTTTCTGTTTGTTTTTTTATTACTTTTGGAATGGTTTTTATAGGTCTTCTTCTCACAATCACTTTTCTTCTTTCCGGAATCAAAATAGGCACCTGTATTTTTTTATTTTTCCAATTCAGGGGGTTTTTCTGAGTTGTTTTTCCACCTCCAGTCCATAGATTTTCAACTAAAAACTCCACCAGATCATCTTTCTTCAGTCGAGACCATCCCCGCAATCCTGTTGATCTTGCAAATGATTTCCATGCAGTCAACGTTGACATTTTAAATGGGGTAAAAAGATTTTTCCTCTATTTAAAATGAAGTTTTCAATCCAAGAAGAAGGAAAAGAAAAGCAAACTTTTTTCACATTCAAAGAAGCTCAGGAACAAACTGGTCTTCCCTCAAAAACGATTATGCGAGTTCTCAAATCAGGCAATATCAAATATTTCAGAAGAGCAGATAAAAAAACTTTTTGGATTCAGGAGGAAGATGATTCGCCATTTATCCAGATTGATGGAGAAGATTTTTTCACTGCAGAAGAAATTCTGGAACGATTTGGGTTGTCACGCACAGTTTTTTTCAATCAACTCAGCAGGAAAAAAACTCATTTTCTGGATTCAAATGAAAAATCTCATGAAGTCACTTGGAAATCTCCCAGACTGGAAGAATTTCTCGATTTGATGAAAGAGAAAGCTATGGTTGAAAAAGTTCTTCATTTTTGCTCAAGAAAAGGAATACCAAAAATGGACTCAGATAAAAAGTCTGCGATAAACAAATTCGTTGACCAAACTTGTCAAGCCACATTTTGAATTTTTTATCCAATGGATAAAAAATGAACAAAGAAAAACTTTTCACAATCGAGGGCAAAGATTTCTATTCTGTGGAGGACGTTAAAATTGCGCTGGCTGAAATAAAAAATCATGCAACTTGGATTCATCCCAGCTTACACAAAGCATGTGGGTTGACGGAGGAAGAAATCGCATGGATGAAAGGGGTTGAAATGGAAACCAACTTTCAGAAAGCTGTAGACATGGCCACTGGTTTTCTTTCAGTCAAAAATGAAAAAGACAGGCAGTTTATGGAGAAATGGATTTTGGAAATAAATGATTTTTTATCTCCACCAAGAAAATGAATCCCGAAAAAGTTTCTATCCCCGATATCACTCTCCAAGAACCTCAAAAAAGAACCTCCGGAAAGATATCATATTGTCTTCTCCCATGTTCTCTAGATGACAAAAAACTTCAACTGAAACTCCGAACAAAGTTTAAAATCTTTGCTCATGAAGGAGATTCTTTTTCACTGGGGATCAATCTCCCTGAAGAAAATATCTCCTTTTTCCGCGATCTGGAAGCTCATCTTCGCTCAGCTGCAATGAAGAAACAGCCGGAAGTGAAAAAACTTTCTCCATCCTTTGCTAAGTTTCACGCGGAAGATTTTTCTCTCTTGAAAGTGGATAAATCTGAACAGGAAAAGATCTTCGCAAAGATTTATCCTTCCAAAATCCCCAAAACAGATTTCTCTTGTCGTTTTTGGGAGCTGACAAACGGGAAGAAGAAGCTCATCCTGAGGCAAAAAGAACTCATCTCTATGCCACTTTTTGGACAAGTTGTCTTTTCCATCAAACATCTTTTCTGCGGAAATGTTAAATCAATCACAGCGATTGTGGATGAAGTTCTTGTGGAGGAGATGGTACAAAGTGCCTCAGCGTTTGATGAATATGAGGATCAAAATGAAGAAGATATTATTCCTTCTTAAAATGAACTTCATGGACCGATTTAGTGGCACCGAATTTGACTGTCTGCAAGCATTTGATCTCAACTGGACAGTGAATAATTTTCAAGGAAACAAAGAAGAAAAAGATCTACTTGCTGAAAAATATCTCAAAGCAAAGGAATTCGAGAGGAAAATTCGTGATTTTCTCATCTCACTCACTCAACGATCTCCAGTAGAATCTTATGTGAAGGAAATAAAAAGAGCATGTGAGAATCTTATCACAATCAAAAAATACAGGGAGGTATGTGAGGATGCGATGCACTTGCAAACTTATTTAGATTGATTATATCCAGGATATAATCAAGTTGTTCTGCTGAAAATCTGGAGAGAAAAACAAAGTTGTTCTGCTAAAAATTTTAGCAGAACATCAATAATGTTTCTGCTAAAATTTTAGCAGAATGTTTATTTATTTCGCAAGAAAGTTCCTTCAGGGTAAAGAAATAAAAATAAAAAAAATTTAAAAAAATATATATATATATATCTCCGGAGAAAAAAATGAAAACAAAAATCAAGATGTTCTGCTAAATTTTCAACAGAAAACAGATTTAGTTTACAATTTAGTTGACATTTCCAGATTTCTGGAAACAAAATCGTTTCCAGAAAACAGATTTAGTTTACAATTTAGTTGACATTTCCAGATTTCTGGAAACAAAATCATTTCCAGAAAACAGATTTAGTTTACAAAAAAAATTTTAGCAGAAAAACAATAATGTTTCTGCTAAAATCTGGAGCAGAAAATCAAAATCAAGTTGTTCTGCTAAAAATTTTAGCAGAACATCAATAATGTTTCTGCTAAAATTTTAGCAGAATGTTTATTTATTTCGCAAGGAAGTTCCTTCAGGGTAAAGAAATAAAAATAAAAAAAATTTTCAAAAAAAAAAAATATATATCTCCGGAGAAAAAAAAAATGAAAACAAAAATCAAGATGTTCTGCTAAAAATTTTAGCAGAAAGAGTTGTTTCTGCTAAAAATTTTAGCAGAAATCTTCTCAGAAATCTTCTCCCAGAAAAAAAATCTGGAGCAGAAATCTCCTCAGAAATCTCCTCAGAAATCTCCTCAGAAATCTCCTCAGAAATCTTCTCAGAAATCTTCTCCCAGAAAAAAAATCTGGAGCAGAAATCTCCTCAGAAATCTCCTCAGAAATCTCCTCAGAAATCTTCTCCAGAAATCTTCTCCAGAAAACTTTGAGAACATTCTTGTGGTTTTTTTTCATTTTTTTGACAACTAAGAAAATGTGGGTTTTAATCGACGCGTTGACAAAACAACGTCTCAGTCCAAGATTTGCTTCGCAGGCGGCTCTTGCAAGATTTATGAAGATCGCTCCAAGGGCTCTCAACAAAGCAATAAATGAAGGGAGGAATGTTTTCACTTTCCAAGATAAAAAAGTTCTGGTCGCAAATCAAAATGAAGATCGATTTTCTGTTCATAATTCTCTTGCTGAACCACCCCTGAAAACTTTTGAAACAATGGCTGAGATGGCTCAGTGGATTGGAGTGACTCGCCAGGCAATCTATGCAGCTTTCCAACGTTATGTTGAAAAACGTTTTGTCAAGAAAGATGGGAAGAAATTATTCTTGTCCAGAACCTTTGATAAAGGACAGTTGACAGAACCATGGACGGAAGATGAAGCGCCAACTCCAAAGAAGATTCAATCCATCCCCATCCGCATTTCATCATCTTCAACAACTATTTTCCCCAGTGTTTCAGCAGCTACAAAGGAACTAGGAATTGACTCAGGAACCATCCGCAATGCACTGAAAAGCGGGAGAAATACTTTCACCAGAAGAAGCGACGGAGAAAAATTCAAAGTGGAAAAACTTGAGGAGCCAAAGCTGGCATCTCTTCCTCCCAAACCTGCTCTCCAACCACTGGATGAAAGTTTTGTTTTTTTCTGATTCTATTTGGGATCAAGTGAAAGAAAACTTCAAAGGATTCTCTTCAGCTGAGGATTTTAAAGAAGCGCCAGCAGAAAAAAATGACCAAAACGTGATCTGTAATATGCGCTCAGGTGTGTGGTTTCGCGCGAAAGATTATTGCGATGTTCAAAAATGGTTTGACAAACATGGCTATAAATCTTATCCTGATTTGGAAGAGTATAAGGAGAATCTCTCAAGAGGACAGTGGACTTTTCATCCGCAAAAATCATGCACATCACCGCTTGAATTGTGGACACGAACTCTTTTCATCAAGAACTGAGTTTTTCATCCCCCCAGATTTCTGGAAACAAAAAACAGATTTAGTTTACAAAAAAACTTTTTTTTGTAAACTTTTTTTCCCCTATTAAAATGTGGAATTTGATTGACATGAAAACTGGAGAAAGAGTGGCATCAGAGAAATCGATTTCTGCTCTCTCTTCTCATATGAACTTAACCAGACAATATTTATGCCGAGCTTTGAAAGAGGGAAAAAACAAATTCACTTTGAAGGATGGGCGACAACTAGAAGTGCTTCAAGATGATCTTTTTCCTGAACCAAAGCCAAAGCCAAAGTTCAAAACAAGACGTCAGAAGATGGGTGAGTTAATGAATACACAAAACTTTCCAGAAAAGATGGAACCTTTGCCACAAAAAAAATGGGATTTTGTCATTGAAAAGTTAAAAGAGTTCCTGAAAACAGAACCGTCTCCATTTCCGTTTCCAGAGCAGGGTCTTTTCACAGAAACTAAATCAGTTGACATTCCAGAAGTTGACAAATCACCTGACAACAAAAAAGATGAGCTAAGACAAAATTCAGATGCGCATATTGCTAGGATGAAAGAAAGGAAACGTTTAGGGACACGCCCTCGTATTGATGTTTGGGGCAATATTTTAACCACCTTCAGTAAATTTACTCCATGCGAAGATGACAGTGAGAAACTGGCTGGAGAAAATGATAAGCAAGTAATATTCAATCTAGATACAGGCGAATATGGAGTTGTGCGAGATTCTAGCGATTTTACTCAGTTTTTTCACGAACGCTGTTATCATTCTTTCCCCAGTGAAGAAGAATTTAATCGTTATCTCCCCGAAGGACAATGGATGTTTTTTGTCAACCAATATCCTTGGCCAAGCGAAGAAAGCTGGAAGCGAATTCTTTTCATCAAGAACTAAGTTTTTCATTTCCCAGAAATGAAAAATCACACAAATTTTTTCTCAAACTTCTCCTATCCTGAGTGAGTTTTATTATATTCCCTCTCATATTTTTCCAGATTAAATCCGAGATCATTTACGATTGAATCAACAGCATGAATGCTAGAATAAAATGAGGAAAAATCAAAATTTCCACTTCGGAGAGATTTTTTCAAATCTTCCAAAGTGTTTGCATAGGTGGTGAAAGCAAACTTTGACATTTCAATTTTGTTTGGATATTTTTTCAGTTCAGTCAGTGTTTTCATCATCATCCCCAGACCAGAAATAACTCCAAGAATAACTGGGTTCATTGTAACACCGCCAGCAATAACACCTGTGGCAATGAGGCTTGCAGAAGAAAGATTCAGAAACAAATTTTTCCTTTTGAAATCTTTGTTTGCCATCTTGAAACACCAGCATCTTTTGTGATAGGCACGAAACAAGTCCTTTACTTCTTCCCGTTTTGAAGGAAGCATATCTTTGTTGATGTGGTTGAACGTAAAAATATCTATCTTTCTCTGTTTCACTGTGTTACGATATATGTAATTAGATTTTATCTTGTAAGGGTTTCTGGGTGTCAGTATTGCGCCCGCTGTAGGCCAGCGGGGGGGTCTTTCGAGCCGTTACGATGGCGGGAATAACCGAAGCTCGGGAGTTCGAATCTGGGGATTCTAGCGAGGATTAAACACCGTTACATGGTGTCAGGAGTGGGATTCTTTAGCTGAAGCCGTGTCAGTCACAAGTGCAGAGGGATTTCGACACGAACGCTAAAGAAATTGTTTTCTCGACGACGTTAGTTTCCTTGTGTAGGACGCCATCTTGAATTTGAACTGGTCGATATGGCTACTTATCAGATACCAGCGCCTGAACAAATGAATTGCAGCGGAGATTTACCCACAAATTGGAAGATGTTTCGTGAAGCATACGAAGATTACCTGGTAGCGACAGGGCTCGACGGGAAAGACAAGAAAATTCAAGTCGCAACTCTCAAAAGCTTAATGGGCGCCGAGTGCAAAAAGATCTTGAAACGCTTACAGCTCACCGATGATGACATGAAAGATCCAGCGATAATCTTGGGCGCTCTTCAAGACCACTTCGTACCGGTAAGAAATATACTGTACGAACGATATATTTTCCACAATACGGAGCAGCAAGCACACGAAACTATTGACCAATATTTGATCAAGCTTCGCCAACTCGCCGAACCATGCCAATTTGGAGCTCTCGAAGACGAAATGGTGCGAGACCGACTGGTGCTGGGCTGTAAGGACAGTGCAGCGAGAACAAGGTTATTCAGAGAGAAAAGTTGTGATTTAAAGAAAGCTGTAGAGTCTCTTAGGATCAGTGAAACGACCAGCGAGCAGCTAAAGAAAATTGAGGGTGATGGAGACAAAGGACAAGAGCCAGTAAACTTTGTGGAAAAGGAAGGCCCTAAGAAGAAGCGACCTGAAAGATCAATCAAAAGAAGTAGAAGCACCACTGGCAGGCAACTCAAGCAGGAACGTGAGTGTATTTACTGTGGCGGCCAGCACGTTTATGATAAGAACAAATGCCCAGCATTTGGCAAAACATGCAGAAAGTGTGGGAAACTCAACCATTTCCAGACTGTGTGTTTACAAAAGCAAAACGTCCACTACGTACAAGAGGATTCAGCCTCAGAAGATGAGTCGGTATATTACGTTGAATCCGTGGGAGCGGTGGAACACCAACAGAGTAAGCGCTTCTTTGTACCCCTTCGTTTCTTTGATGAAAATGGAGAAGCTCTGGTTCGTTGTCAGCTGGACACAGGTGCTACATGTAATGTTATGTCCTTTGACAGGCTGTGTGAAATAAAGCAGAGTGGAAATCCAGCTATGCAACTGACCACAGCAAAGCTTAGGCTCTACGACGAAAGCCTCGTACAAGCCCTGGGAGAGTGCAATTTGCAATGTAAATACAAGAGCGAACAGCATCTGCTAAACTTCAAGATTGTCCCAGGATCCCAGCAACCCTTGTTGTCAGGTGAAACCTGCACTAGCATGGGACTGATTACCGTACATGCAGCGAACAGCGTTGACATACCTCCAGCAGCAGTACAAGATATTCTCACCGAATACAAGGACGTATTTGAAGGTTTAGGATGTCTCCCCGGAGAATACCATTTAGAGGTAGACCCGAACATTACACCAGTGAAACATACTCCAAGAAGAGTGGCCATACCACTGAAAGCTGAGCTCAAGGCACACATTGAGGAATTAGAAAAGATGCAAGTCCTCAAGAAAGTCACTGAACCGACAGACTGGATAAGCAGTGAAGTTGTTGTACGTAAAGGCAACAAACTACGATTATGCATTGATCCGAAGGACCTGAACAAAGCCCTTAAACGGTCACATTACCCGATGCCAACGATCGATGAAATTCTTCCGGAACTCTCTAAAGCCAAGGTCTTCAGCGTAGCTGATGCTAGAAATGGGTTCTGGCAGGTGAAACTCGACGCGCCAAGCAGTTACCTTACGACCTTCTGGACGCCTTTCGGACGATACCGCTGGTTAAGAATGCCCTTTGGAATTGCAACAGCACCAGAAGAATATCAGCGCAGACAACATGAAGTACTTGAAGGACTGCCTGGTATCTATGTCATAGCAGATGACATCCTTATCACAGGACAGGGGGAGACCAAGGAAGAGGCATTGCAAGACCATGACCACAACCTAATTGCATTATTAAAGAGAGCCAGAGAAGTCAACTTGAAGCTGAACCCCAAGAAGCTGAAGCTCAGACTACCGGAAGTCCCCTACATCGGCCACCTGTTAACATCAAGTGGAGTCAAGCCTGACCCAGAGAAAGTCCGTGCAGTCCAAGAGATGCCGAGCCCAGATGGACGAACCAATGCAGAGAAAGTCAAAGCGGTGCAACGATTCCTGGGATTTGTAAACTACCTAGCCAAGTTTGTTCCCCATCTGGCTGACGAGTGTGAACCATTGCGACGACTCACCGACAAGGATGCAGACTGGGTGTGGGAGAAACACCACCAAGATGCATTTGACCGCGTCAAGCAACTCGTGGCAGACTACCCTGTCTTACGCTACTATGATGTGAACCTACCCGTCACCATCCAGTGCGACAGCAGTGAAACCGGCCTTGGTGCAGCCCTGCTACAAGATGGTCAGCCTGTGGCATTCGCCTCGAGAACGCTAACACAAACAGAGAGAGGTTACGCTCAGATCGAAAAAGAATGTTTGGCCATCGTCTTCGCTTGCATGCGTTTTAATCAATACATCTTTGGAAGGAAGTTCGTCAGCGTGCAGAGTGACCACAAACCCCTAGAAACCATCTTTAAAAAGCAGCCCCAAAGCGTCTTCAGGGGATGCTCCTTCGCCTACAGAAGTTTAGCCTTGAGGTTGGCTACAAGAAAGGAACTGAAATGTTTCTTGCTGATACATTATCTAGAGCACCACTGCCAAGCACTGCTCCTCCTACGAACTGTCTCAGACCGGAAAATGAAGAAATCTGTTGCCTTGACTTGGAAGATGTTAATGCGGCCGAGTTCCTGAGAGTATCAAACGATGGTTTAAAGAACATCCAACGCCTTACTGAAGCAGACAACCAGCTACAACGTCTCAAGATGACTGTCCTACAGGGATGGCCAGAGACAAAGCAGCAAATGGAACCACTGATCGCTGAATATTGGACATACCGTGATGAAATCGGAGTCTACAATGGTGTGTTGTACAAAGGAGATCGAGTGATCATTCCAACTGCATTACGCAAAGAAATGTTAAAGCGCATTCATGCAAGTCATCAAGGACAGCAAGCTTGTTTAAGACGGGCCAAAGATGCTTTGTTTTGGCCTGGTATGAGCCACCAAATTGTTGAAGTGGTGAGTAATTGCAGCCTGTGTGCAGAGTATCAACCAGCCCAGCCGAAAGAACCGCTGATAACTCCAGAGCTGCCAACCCGACCGTGGAGTATAGTGGCCCAAGATCTATACAGCCATGGTGGTAACAACTATCTGATAACAGTAGATGCCTTTAGTGGATACTGGGAAGTCGACGAGATGCCCCAAACGACATCCCTGGCAGTCATCCACAAGACAAAGCAGCATTTCGCGCGCTTTGGTATTCCAGACAGAGTGTACACAGACAATGGCCCACAATTTGACTGCGCTGAATACACAAGATTTGCCAACCACTGGCAATTTGAGCACTTCACATCATCGCCATACCATTCACAGTCTAATGGACTTGTTGAAGCTGCTGTTAAGACGGCCAAAACTCTCCAGAAGAAAGCAGCAAAAGCTAATCAGGATCAGTGGCTGAGCTTCCTGGATTACAGAAACACGCCTACAGAAGGGATGGATAGCAGCCCAGTGCAAAGACTGATGTCCAAGAGAACCAAGACTACATTGCCAGTAGCACAGCATCTCCTTGAGCCTGAGATACAGTCAGACGTCGAACGGAAACTGACGAAAAAGCGAAGAATGGCTAAGAAATACTTTGACCGAGGCTCCAAAGAACTTCCTGAACTGGAAATTGGTCAGCCCATTAGACTGATGCCCTCTCCATCAGACACAGGCAGGAAATGGAGAAGAGGGGTCTGCATTAAAAAGGTGGCCCCACGTTCCTACCTAGTAGAGGTCGACGGGTCTATATATCGAAGAAACGTAGTGCACAGGATAGCGTCTCTGAACCTGCTCAAGCAAACCTGGATGCACAGACACCCGAACCTCAACAAGAGCCCCCTTTATCTGCTTCACTGCCTCCGACCACGCCTAACATACCAACGGCTCCACCCGACGATCACCCTGCCATGAGCAGTAGTGACCCAGCTCCATCAGAGGAAGAGCCTCCCCAGATTGTTCAACGTACCAGTTCTCCATCCCAGCTACCCGTACAAAGGACCCGCAGTGGAAGGATTATCAAACCTCCATCCAGGCTGAACCTTTGAGTAGTAGAACAATAACTGTTTAATATATCTTTGAACACTGGACACGTTTTGAACTCAGAAACATTTATTTATTAACTGCTTTAGCTTTATTTTGGTTAAGAAAGGGAAGATGTTACGATATATGTAATTAGATTTTATCTTGTAAGGGTTTCTGGGTGTCAGTATTGCGCCCGCTGTAGGCCAGCGGGGGGGGGGTCTTTCGAGCCGTTACGATGGCGGGAATAACCGAAGCTCGGGAGTTCGAATCTGGGGATTCTAGCGAGGATTAAACACCGTTACACACTGCTTTTTGCTTGTCACTTCGCTCTTTCATTTTGAGAGATAAAATCATATTTGTATGATGATTGTTGCTTTTGCTTTCCGAATTGTATCTGCTTGGTAGAGTGCAAGAAAGAAAGATTCATTCTCTGAAATGTGGACGTTGAAGACGAATTCATACAATCCAGTGGGAGAGTTGGCAGAAGGAGTGGCATATCTCCTAGAAATAGTTGAGAGTCGCGTGGCAAGGCACATCTGAAGATTTGCTGACACAACAGGATTTCCCCCAGAGTCAGTCACGAAAAGAACAATTCTTCTCACTTGAAAATCAACTCCCCAATACTCCCAAAATGTTTCATTTTCGTGATTTGAGAAGATGAGGCATTCACTGTTTGTTCCTTTTTCCCATCTTGCCAAAAGAAAACTCTTTGTAGGACGACGGGGAAAATTCAGCAACTTTTGCCCATTTAAATCCAAGTCTCTCTGCATAACCATCTTTCCTGAGTCAAAGACGAATGGAGAATCAAAGACAGAACTTGGCACATCTGCGTGGGACCCCTCAATTCCATAAACGACCAAATGAGTTGTTCCGATTGAAGGAGATGATGCTGTTCCTTGCCATTTCAAATCCAGATAGACAAATTCCGGGGGAGAAATTTGCCATTTATGCATGTGAATGATTGATCGAGAATAGTTGGAAAACTTTTTCGTTGATTGTTGGTTGATATTCAAACTCGTGGAAACAGCGTCCACTGAAACATTCGTCATGGAAAGGGGAAAAAACTCAACAACCCAAGTGAATTCTCCTTGAGGCAGATTTCGCATATTAAATCCCATTCGCCCAGAAAACAGATTTGAGGAATCTTTTCCAATGTTCAGCTGAAACGCCTTCTTATTGAAATGATGCGGAGAAGATGGGAAATCCACAACGCCCACAACTTGCAAATCATGCCCATTGAAAGATTCCCCCACATCATCCATGAGAAAATGAAATGCATCTTTCAGATTTCCAGCGGGGGAGATTGACGTTTCAGTCACGAACTTTTTAAAATCGTTTTCTGTTTTGGTTCTGCCAACAGCGATCTCTGAATCAACCCAAGATTTTGACGTTGCATCGTTGTCATTTATTGGATCCCCCAGATTTATTATGTTTTTTTCCCCATATCCAATTCCCCGGTCATTGTTCCACCTGACAAAGAAAGCTTATTAGCTGTCGTGTTGGCTATCTGCCCCACCAGCTCGGAGACTGCCGTGTCCACATATTTTTTATTGACTGCTTGGTCAATGTTAACAGGATCTTTCACGTTATAAATGAAATTATTTCCCATATCAAGACTTGTTTCCATTGGGAATGTTTCTTTCCGACTGAGAAAGATATTCTTTGCATCATTGTAAGAGAGCAGATTGTTATAGTTCGCGGAAAGATCCACGTAAGTTTGTTGCTTTGATTTGACAACATTGAAAAGTTCTTTTAAATCAATGTCTTTCGTTACTTCATGCGTATGTGCTGGAGCATTTGGGTGGAACTTCTTCAAAGTGATCATATTCACCGCAGAAAGATCTTGATTTTCATCTGTGTCCAGATTTGTGATCAACTTTCGATCCATGTCAATCTCTCCAGGAAGAATCAGTTTCTTTCCCCTGAGATCCAGATCTCCTGTCATATGGGAGGATCCATCAACCTGCAAAGAATCTGCTCTCAGTTGAATTAGTTTAGTTTACACACTGCTTTTCAACGAGTCAACTTGATGTTTTGTAACTGCATCACCATTTGCTGTTCCTTCAGCGACATTGACTAGTTTTCTGTTTGACATATCATAATCCCCTGTGGATGTCAGCTTAAAACCAACTCCTGGCAATCCATCTCTTCCATCTCGACCTCCTCGAGAAGTGCTTGTTGTTTCAGAAAGCAATCCATTTGAGTAGCTCATTTTAAAGTCTTTCATCAAAGTTTTTAGCCATGAATTTCCTTGGTTTATCCACATAGAGGAAAGAAAACGGATCACGCGTGGCTTTCAGATAATCTTCTTTCTTGATGTTGTTTTCCCTGCAGATCGCAGTCTGTTCTTTGTTGCTTGGAAATTCAAAAATGCAAAGATGAGAACAATTCAGGCGGATATCTTTTGGTGTTTGGAAATAACTTTGTGAAAGATAAATCACAGAACAATTCTTATGCCGGCCTTGGATGAAATAGTCAACCAATGGCTTTTGGTTTTTCTCGCAAACAAAATCGTCAAAAACAACCAGTTTTTGATTCTCCCCAGATAATTCCGAAACTGGGATGATTTCATCCTGGGATGCTTCCACGATGTCATACCCAGCTTCTTTGCTGATTGGGCGAAATGTTTTCAGCAGATGTTGATATTTGGCTTGGTCCAGATTTTTTGCATAGAGGAAGATCTTATCGTAGAAAAGCAATCTCAAAATCATATCCAGGAGAACGTTTGTTTTTCCAGATCCTGAAGGACCACAGATCAACATTCTGAAAGTTCGATCCGGCATAAAAGGCTGCAGCTGTCGAAAGTTTGTGATTGGGTCATGGCAATCATAATTGACAATCTTCATTTTATTTCCCAGAAGATAAATTTAGATGAACATCTTGTTCAACACCATGTTCTTCATCCAAATTCATGTTTGTGGACTTAAAATGAGTTTATTGAAATGGAATGAAATGGCTAAAAGCAAATCTGCTTTGGGGAAAAAAATCAACTTTGTTCACGATGTCATCACCCAGAAAAAGTTGGGTGAAGAAACAAGCCAAACTGGACTGGCAAAAATGTTCCGTCCCATAACAGCAAAACTAGATGAGGTTGTTGCGTCGAATTTGAGACAGCCAGCCTTGCCAGTTCGGAGGAGGAAACAAGTCGTTGGAGAAAAACCAGGCATAGATTATTACCCAGAAGTCGATCCATTTGAAGAGATGGATGTTGGCGGTTTGTTTGATGATGAGATTGTGTCACCGCAAGCAGCTAAACAAATCCCAGCAAATCCTCCAATCTATGCAGAAGAACTACGGCAAGAGGTAGGAGATGACCCACCTCCATATGAAGAAGATGAATCTCCTGATTATGCTCTGGCACCGGGTGATGAAATAGAAGGAGACAGTATAACGGACATTAACAAGATGCTAGATAACCTGGATATTTTCAGTTATGATACAGTGGATATGGTTCTGAGAACTCCGAATTTATCAGCAACACAGAAAAAAAACTATCTTGAGAAACACGTTCTTTTTAGGGCAGAACATACACGAAACCAATTAAAAGGTTACAAAGCTTCTTTTACCAAAAAGTTTAATAAGGGGGAAATAACTGCAGAGCAAAAGAATTTGCAACATCAAAGAATAGATCGTTCCTTTAAAGTTCTAAATGAATACATAAACCATTACAAACAGCAAAAGAAATCATTTCAAGGTTCTGGGCTGAGAAGAAAAAAAGGTGGTTCTGTTCGTTTTTTCTCCAATCCCAAAGAACTTCTCAAGAAACTTGAGGTAATCATTGGCTCCATTCTTGCTGGAAACACAAATCTGGCAATCAGAAACACTGGAGTGGGCATTCTTGATCTTCTCCTGAAAGAGTCAGTTATCAACAAATCCCAGCATGAAAAGCTGTTCAAAAACTATTTCAAACCATAAAATGGAAAGAGAAATCGTCCTATCATCTTACGCCGTTAAGAACAGACAAAACAAACCTGCAGATTTCACAACAAAATTTAATCGTCAAATTATTCTTGATCCGAATGAACAATATGTTGTTGGGCTGAAACGAATTATCAATATGAGTTTTACGTGGTATAACATCAATCCTCAATATGAAAATCAACTGATCAGATTTTCCTCCGATGGTGGGAACACATTTTCCGATATTGCGTTTCCTGCTGGAGTTTGGGGGTATTCTGGGATAAATGATTTCATTCGGGGAGCAACAGTGGTGAAAGAATCTGGAAAAAAAGATGTTTTTCCAATCAATCTTGCCTTCAGCAATGAAACTTTCAGAGTGACAGTTTCACTGGCTGAAAATTATCAACTGGATTTCACCCAGTCGAATTTCGGGGAGCTTGTGGGGTTTGATAAAAAGATTCTGAAAGAGAAAGTTAATCTTGGTCCCAGAGTTCCAAACCTCAGTCAAGATACTGATATGTTGAACATTCATTGTGATCTGACAAATGACTCACTTGTGGATGGGGAAGAGACTGATATCATCTATTCCTTTTCCACATCTGTTCTGCAGGCATCATATAGTTTTGAGCGTGAACCCATAAAAATAGCATTCTGCCCTGTGAATAAAAACACGATCAGCTCAATTCGCATCTATATCACAGACGGGAAAAGAAGAATTGTCAACTTGAATGGAGCAGACACAGCTTTCTCGCTGATATTAAAAAAAAGACTATAAAATGAAAGCATATGAATTTTCTAGAGTTTATCACCCCAAACTGGGGAAGTTTGTTTATAAGCACAAAGGAACAGGCATCATTTTTGATTCCATCTTCAAGCCACTGAAAAAGATGGCAGGACCAGCCATGAAAGGAATTCTCAAGAAAGTTGCGAAACCATTTGCGAAAAAAGCTTTGGATGCAGGAATTTCTCACGCTGGAGAAAAAGTGGGCAAAATGGCAGTTGAAAAATCAGGTGATTTGATCATGAAAAAACTGGGGAACATGAAGATTGGAAAACCATCTGCGAGTCCCGCGAAACGAGGACGAAAACCACAATCACGCCCTGCTTCGCTCTCAGCTTCACTCCCTGCTTCGCTCCCTGCTTCGCTCCCTGCTTCGCTCCCAGCGAAACAACCACAAAAAGAAAGTGCAACTGACATCCTGAATAGACTGATCAGTGGTCAAGGAATTTAAAATAATCTATCAAAATGGCTTTTCGATCGAATGAATATCTCCAAAGAAATGAACTTGTAAGATTTCAGTTGGATGATGTTATCAGAGCCCCTGCACATGGGCAACATCAAGCAAAAAATGGTTATAAATTCACCATCAACGACAGATCAGCGTTTTATGACTGGCATAACGCTTATTTTGAAGTGCAATTTCAACTCCAGAAAATAGCAGATGGTGCTGGATATGCTGCTGCTGATAGGATAACAGTGATAAATGGCTCACATTCCCTGATAAAACACATGACAATCAGATCTGCAGGGAAGATTGTTTACGAACCTGACAATCTGCATAAAGTTACTTTTGTTAAAAATCTGTTGGAATACTCAGATGACTTCAGCAGATCAGTCGCAAAAAACAGTTTCTGGTATTTAGATGTGAATGCAACAACAGCTGCGAATAACACAGGATTTGAAGCGAGACGGTTGCAAACTCAGGCACTTCGAGACAATGGAACTGGAGGTGCTAAAGATGTTAATGCAATTATCCCCCTGAATCGTTTCTCCTTTTTCGAAGAACTGGAAGATACGATGTTGGTCCCAATGCAGCTGCAATTCGAAATTAATCTTCAACAGGATGATGAATTGATTCATATGGCAAATGGCACGGATCCTGGAAGAGTTGTGGTGAATCGATTTTTGCTTTGGGTACCGAGATTGACACCAAAAGATTCTCTTTATAACAAATTTATCAGTTCATTCCTGAAAGAATCACAATGGAAGTATCTGAGGGAGATATATGATCAATCACCTCCTACACAATCATCAGGATTCTTCCAGATTTCAGCGAGCATTGACAATGTAAAGCATATTTTTGTCTGGCTGAAAAGAGCAGATCCACCCAATGATGACCCTGCAGAAGATAACCCATATCTCTTTGACACTTTCAAGCTGAATGCAGCAAATGCAAACTCATCCCTGTCAACTTGCAGATTGGAGTATGGAAATGGAGTGTTTTATCCTGAAACTGATTATGACACAGAATCAAAAGTCAGAATCTTCAATGATGTCATGGCTTATGTAATGAGGAAAAATGACTTCAACACTGGTACTCAGTTGAATTTGGCAAACTTTCAATCACTCTTCAGCCTCATTTATTTCGACTTGTCTTACCAAGCTGAAAAACCAACACGAGATCCCAAGCAGTTGATATTTCGATATACGCTGAATGCCAATGCAGCTGCAGCCTTCAATGTGCATGCAGTCGTTCTTTATGAGGAAACAGCTAAGATTGATAAAGTTGGAAATGAATTAGTTATAGCTTAGAAAAAACATATGTTATCATTAAAAATGACAACATATCACCCATATAAAGTAAATTTGTCTAAAGGGCAAAAACAAAAGCTTGGAAGAGCATTCAGAACAAACACTCCTGTTACCCTGAGATTGGGACGAAATCAAACAAGTGGAAGCGATGAGCTGATGCTGACAGCCAATCAAATAAAAAGAATCACAAAAGCAAAATCTCTGGGAAAAGGAGTTGAGATTAAGATAACAAAAACGCAAATCAGAAAAGTGATGAAACAAGGTGGAAGTCTTTTTTCTGCTGTTGTTCCTTTGGTTAAAACATTAGCACCAACCCTGGGTAAAACACTTGGGATGTCAGCATTGGCTGGACTGGCAAGTGAAGGAGCGAGTCAAGTTGTGAAAGCAATCAGCGGAAAAGGAGCGAAGCGACCGCGACCGCTGGGAGCGGGTCAAGTTGGTGGATTTCTCATCCCCCAAAATAAAATTCAGAAACTGATTGACAATAAACATTTGTTGACAAATAAACAGAAACAAGATATTTTAACTGCCTTGCAATCAGGAGGACAAGTTGTGATGAAACCAACCGCAAAACAATCTGGTGGATTGTTGGGAACAATGCTGGCATCCATTGGAATTCCACTTGCGCTTGATATGGTGAAAAACCTGTTTGGAAAAGGTGCCCCAAGAGTTGGCAGACCAAAAGGGAGCGGAGCGACCTCTGGAAAAGGTGCTCCCAGAGTTGGCAGACCAAAAGGGAGCGGAGCGACCTCTGGAAAAGGAGCTCCCAGAGTTGGCAGACCAAAAGGGAGCGGAGCGACCTCTGGAAAAGGTGCCCCTAGACTGGGAACTCCTTGGGCAAGACCTCCTCCATTCATTGGAAGTTGGAGAAACTCTGTTGGAATGGGAAAAAAAAAATAAAAAAAGGGCAAAGGACTTCTGTTAGGATCGAAAAGTCCATTCAACAACATCCCAATTCTCGGGGCAATATTATAAAATTCGTGAACAAACCGCTGTCAAATATTGATCTGTTGAATTGGATTGAATATCTGGGGATTCCTAATTTCAAAGGAATATTTGCAAGAGATGAAGCTATGCCCAAAAAACACAGCCCATGCATCATCAATCTTGATTCGTTCGAGAATGCGGGGACTCATTGGGTTTGTTGCGTCCCTGGTCGCTTCGCTCCCAGTCGCTTCGCTCCATCGTATGATAAAAAGTTCTTATGGTATTTTGATAGTTTCGGCATGGGCTATCCTCTCGAATTTAAAAGTTCCAAACCTGTAATTTGGAACAGCAGTCAGTATCAAAACATAAACAGTGTTCTTTGCGGTTATTATTGCCTCTTCTTCCTGCATCAATGGTCGCAGGGGAAAGATTTCTATGATATTCTCCAACCTTTCAGTTTGACTGACACAATGCAAAATGAGAAATTCATAAAAGATTATTTCAATTAAAAATGGAATCATATTGCGTCAAAGAAAAAAAAGTCACTGGTTGCGTTGAACCATCCGGATATATGACTGCAAAAAATGGGAGAAAGATGTTTTTCTGCCATTGCGCTTCATGCGGAATTAAAAAAACAAGATTCGTGAAACAGGGAAACTAAGTCTGCCCTCACAAGGTGGGGGCTTTGGAGAATTGGCTTTGACTGGTTTTGCTCATGCAATTCCATGGTTGGGAAAGAAAACAGTTGAAATAGGGAGATATGGGGCAAGTGAATTGTTGCGAAACAAAAACACTCAGAAAAAAGCATTGGATTTCGCACTTGACAAGATGAAACCATTTCTTGCCAAAACCTCTTCCAATATGATGGATCAACTGAGTACGGCGATTAGACCAAACAGAAAATATAAGACAGATCGAGCTGATTTGGATGGGGGAGGACTGGATGTTCATAACTTGATTGGAAAACTTCCCAGACCGCGAAGCGGTTTCACTCTTCCCGGGCATAACTTCACTGGCCCTTGGAACCCATTGGATAAGCAAGTCAGATTTGACGATACTGGAAAGATTCTGGAAATCTGGCAACAACCAACTGGAAAAACAGATGCAGTTTCTATGCAACACGATGTGGATTATTAAATCTGCGCAAAACAAGCAGATCCACGCAAATGTAAAAACAAAGCAGACAGAAAGATGGTTGCTGCATTGGATGCTATTCCCTGGAAAGAAAGACAATGGGGACATGCTTTAGCAAGAAACACAATCAACGCAAAACAAAAACTGCTCCGCTGGATTTGGGGCCTCAAAAAACGGGAAAAGATTTTGAGTGAAGGCTGGACTCAAAATCTGGCAAATGAACTTCACCAGCCGATAAGGAGAAGATTTCCAAAGAGAAGAGTCATTTCATATGGGATTGACAACATCTGGGCAGCTGATCTGGTTGAGATGGGGAAATTTTCGAGGTGGAACAAAGGAATAAGATATCTCCTGATGGTGATCGATGTTTTCTCAAAGTTCGGTTTCATTCACCCCCTGAAAGACAAGCGAGGACAAACAGTTGCAGATGCTTTCCGATCCATATTTGCGAAGGCGCGAAAACCGAAGATGCTTTGGACAGACAAAGGGACTGAATTTTTCAATGGAACTATGAAGGATCTCCTGAATAAGAATGGGATAAAATTGTATACCACAGAGAATGAAGAAAAGTCATCTGTGGTTGAACGTTGGAACAAGACTATGAAGGAGAAACTCTTCCGAATGTTTTCTGCTAACAATAATACAATTTTCTTTGACAAACTGGACAGGTTAGTGAATCAATATAATAACACTTATCATTCAAGCATTAAGATGTCACCCGCAGAGGCGAGCAAACAGAAAAATGAAACAAAGGTTTTTGCTAATCTTTTTGGAGATATGATTTATGCTAAACACAACCCAGCAAAATTCAAAGTCGATGACAGGGTTAGAATATCAAAGTTTAAACGAAAGATATTCGATAAAGGTTTCACCCCGAACTGGACAGAGGAGATATTTGTCATCGACGAGGTTTTGAACACAAATCCTGTGACATACCGCTTAGTCGATCTGTTGGGAGAAAAAATAACTGGATCATTTTACGAGGCGGAACTCCAAAGGACAAACCAAAGCGTGTTTCGCATTGAAAAGGTTATTCGCCGCGACCAGAAGAAAAAGAAAGCCTTGGTTAAATGGAAAGGATATCCCGATAAATTCAATTCTTGGGTTCCGCTGAGTGATGTGGAAAATCTCTGAGACAGAATATAAATGTTTCACATTCATATTTATGAAATAACACCTCTTGCCTTCAATTCCCGGTGGATTTCCCAGAGGAGACAACTTTGTTTTTGGAATTCATTTTTGAGAATCTTGTGTTCCTCTTGGAGATTTATCATTGTCTCATAGATGAGTTCTAATTCTTCTGCTTCTTCCATCTCCGAATCAGAAACAATAAATTCCTCGTCAGATGTTGTGGGGGTTTCATCAGAACTTCTTTCTTCCTCCTCTGAGCAAGTGAGGCAATCTTCATGATCACTGGCTTCCATTTTCTTTCCATTTGTTTTTTTTGAAGATTGTTTGGATTATTTTTTCTTGTTCTGCCCTTTTTGATGGAAGAACCAACAGCTTGAAATCATCTTCATTGGGATTGAAACCATTCTTTTTCAACAGGGAGAAAAGAACTTGGTTGAAATTAAGAAACTTTTTTCGCTTGAGATGAAGATCATCATATGCCAGTGAGAAATATTTAAAATCGTCAATGAGGAACTTTTCCAGATGCT
This sequence comes from Dendrophyllia cribrosa, assembly GCA_024195265.1. Taxonomy (NCBI): domain Eukaryota; kingdom Metazoa; phylum Cnidaria; class Anthozoa; order Scleractinia; family Dendrophylliidae; genus Dendrophyllia; species Dendrophyllia cribrosa. The sequence goes on along the minus strand of JAJLRJ010000001.1, from coordinate 1,146,677 downwards.
CATAGTCATTCCCATCGTGATTTGTGATGTGATTGAAAATTTCATGATCATTGCCATTGACTTTTTTCCATTTGGAAGCTTTAACAAACTCCCTGACTTTTTTTCTTGTGATTTCGTGGAGAGGAATTTGGGAGAGAATTTCTTTTTGATAAAATTCGAGATCTTTGAGTGGAATTTGATTTTTCCCCTGATTTTTACGGATGACATCTTTAAAATGTTCCAGTCTGAGATTTTTGTGAGAATGCCATATTGTTGTAAAAGTTTCTTGAATAATTTCAGGAGTGTCATCTATTTCCTCATCTTCATCTTCATCTTCGGAATCAAACATTTTCTTTTCCGGAGGAAGTTTTTCTGGAGATGATTTTTCTCGCAGTTGAAAGATGCAGTTTTTTCATTTTGGGAGAGATTTTCCCACACTGGAATTGACCTTGGAATTTGGGAAATTGAACAAATTCTTTGTGCTAAATTTTAGCGTAAGTAGTTGATAATAAGCGATCCTAGGCCACTTTCAATTAACCCCAAAATTTCACACAAATAATCAAAACCCCATTTCTCCTTAATTTCAACGAATTGGAAAGTTGTTGGAACTGAACAGAAAAGATAAAGTTATGTTGAATTACACTTAAGTTAAAATTGGTTAGAATTGGTGATTTTTAGCGAATGATTGAGGAAAGAAAAATGTGATAAATTGTGTGAAAATTTGGGATTAATTGAAAGTGGCCTAGGATCGCTTATTATCAACTACTGTGTTGAAGAAATAAATGACCTAAACTATAGTAAAACGGATACAAATACCTCAGCACATGCGCGCACTTTATAGTCAATCAACTTGTCAAGTGGCACACAACTTCAAGTGAAGTATAATTTGCACGAAAGGCAATTACCCATGTCATAGCCCGTTTTTTAGCCAATATCTTTACTTTTGGATGTTTTCCTATAATGTATCAATATATTGTATTGACAAAATAAATACCCTTAACTATAGAAAAACGGATGCAAATAGTACTGTACCTTAGGACGTGCGCACACTGTATAGTCAATGAACTAATTTTTTTAGAGGTATAATAGCCTTTCTCTGTGTCTTCTCTTCTGAATATTTTCTTAGACCGTTTTTTCAAGACTAATTTATGAGGAAACTTACATTTTTATTGCCTCCACCTAAAACGGACTTTTTAAAGAAGTCGATTTCATATAAAGCTGTAGGCTCGATTTCCGCCGCTTTCTCGCGCGGGCTCATTTCCCGAACAGCGGCTCGTAATCGAGCCTAATAAAGCTGCTAACTCTTCAGATAACGACACCAGAGTCACAGATACTTTATAATTATGCTTTAAGTGTGCTGTTAAAAGATTAAGTAATTATAGGTGTGATTAATTTTTAATGTTTTTTTTTTATCAATTTTTATGATATTGATATGTTACTACACGGCTGCTTTAACGTTTGAAGTATAATTTAATTTATGTATGAAAATGCATATTAGTTAGAGGTTTAATTTATAGAAATAATGTTGTAAATAGTTAAAGGTTATATTGTACAGTAATTTTGTTTTATATAGCAGTTTAATTTTGTATTGTAATTATACACACGACCACATCAGCTACATTTAATGATTGCTGTAATATGCACCATGCTCCTCTTTGCGATAAAAAACGAAGAAGGCTGAAAACAACGAAGTTTAGTAAATATATATTTTTCCTTTTCCAGCAGAAAGATTTACGCCTTCCAGTTCAGCCACGTCCTCTCCAAAGGGATCCTTTTCAAAACAGGCTCTGGACTCACACAATAAATTCCGTTCAATGCACGGCGTTCCGCCTTTAAAATGGGCAGATGATCTTGCGAGAGAAGCACAAGGCTGGGCCGAGAAACTTGCACGCGCCCGCACATTACAGCATTCAAGTAAGAGTGAACGAAAAGACGCCGGAGAAAACATAGCCATGTTTACGGGAAAATTTGATTCCGCTGGAGAGCAAGCCACCACCATGTGGTAAGTTTTTTTGTAAGATTAAACGGCTGTTTACTCGAACAAAAACGGTATTTACAATTCTCAGGCTTTGTAGAAAAAAAAGAAAAAGTTTTGATTCTCGATCGTAGTCATTTCAGTTATTTAATCGAAGGTACTCCTGTTGGCAGTGTCGATAACTGCATACTGTCTGCCTACTGTCTGGTACTACGAACCGTAGGTTTACGTTGGCTGAAATATTTCTAATGGAGATAAATCCCTTGTACCCTGTGGCAGTTTGCATTTCACGTGCATTTTATTAACGAGAAACTCGCTGAAATGGATGCATATAATCGACTCTTCACCCCTATGCCTTGTAGCATGTGTCGATTTTCTTTTTCGTTTTTTTTTTTTGGTTAATTTGTTTTCGTTTTTGTTTCTTTGTTTCCTTCTTTTCTTTTTCTTAACACGAAGTACTGTATTTTATTATAAGGTATGAGGAGGTGAAAGATTACAACTTCCGGCGTGGCGGTTGGCAGGGAGGGACTGGACATTTTACCCAGGTCGTGTGGAAAGGTAGCAAAGAGTTGGGCATGGGTCGAGCGAAAACCTCGGATGGCAGTCTGACATTCGTGGTTGGTCGATATCGACCGGCAGGCAACGTAATTAATTACATGGCGGATAATGTGTTTCCTAAAGGAAGTCGCTGAGCCTAGAATCCAACCTAAAATTTTTCTTTTGTGAAATTTATAGCTATGATGTATCGTTTGTATATGTATATATGTGGCTCAGCATATAGTGTTTAATTAGCTATTGCAGGTAAAAATATCAATAAGTACACCAATGTGAATTTTTCAAAGTAAATCAAATATGGTCGGCTGATACCGACTAACATAAAATGTGTTTATAACTTTATCTAGGACTAAGTACATTTTTACTCATTGCAGTTGATGCTCTAGCTACAAAGTTCGAAAATAATAATTGCAAAAGATAATCCAATCGATTATATACAAGTGTTTAAAGGATAAGTGATATATGGTATATATGGAAATCACAAAGTTGTCAACTGAAAAAGTCTACAATTAATATTAAGCACGTTGCACATTTTAAGTGACCCAACCAACTTGTGACAACGTTTATAATCGCACATCTGCAGTGCATGACATGATTATAATATACATGAAATCAAATAAAAAACACAACAATGTCTAAATCAGTTATGTTCAAATATTATATTCGGGGAAGGGGGGGGAAGGGGGGGAGGGGGGGGGGAGGGGGGGGGGAGGGGGGGAGGGGGGGGGGGCACTCACAAAAAAAATGACGGTGGTGCTAGTCGGAAATTTTCGAAAAATACCCTAAAAGGTACCAGAATCTCGTTTGATGGGCATGGCCCAAAATAATTTTTACCACTAAAAGGTACCAATTCTAAAACAACACAGTGTCATATTCTGTCATATTTTTTCGGCTCAATACCCTAAAATAAAGGTACCGCGGTAATTCTAACTCTGGTCATTTTAGATTTTAGTACCCTAAGCGGTACCATTCTACAAATTTTGACCCCTAAAAGGTAAACTGTAAACTGTAAATCTTTATTTAAACATGGTAAAATCATCAGGAAACCTAACCTAGCTAACCTAACTAGCCTAAACAAATTACAAAGCTAACTACAACTAATCTAAATAAACCTGTTTTTCATGAATGCCGTGTGTAGTTTACATTAAAAATTCAGATAAGCTGATCGTTTAAATTGACCTAGAGATTCTATTTCTCTCATATGACAGGGTAGGCTGTTCCAGAGAACTGCTCCACTATAACTAAAGCTGTTTTTTATGTAATTAGTTCGTGGGAACGGGACGACTAGTTTGTTATCAGAGTCCCTCAGGGAATAGCGCATTTCATTTCGTTTAACAAATTTAGAGGAAAGGTATTCAGGAACAAGACCATTTAAACACTTGTAAACCATTAAGATTTTCTGTATTTGAAACTGTGTGCTCAAATATTTCCAATCGAGTTGTCTAATTAGGCAGTTGGCGTCCGCATCATAGCTAGAAAACGTTAAAACACGAGCGGCACGGTTCTGAAGCTTCTGTAGCCTGTCAAATAAAGTTTTACCACAATTACCCCAAACAAACTGAATTCATGCTAATACGACGAGGTACGACGAGCGTCATTTTTATATGGGAGTCCCCCAGGGATCAGTATATTGTGCATCGTTGGAAAAGCGTTATAATTGTCAAGATCCCCGGACATTTTAAACTATCTGTAATTCTCAGTGCTCGGAGCTTCACTCGCCCAGTTTCTTGCTGCATGTAGCTTCAAGAATATATTACAATTATATAATCTATTCTCGTTTTACTTCGTAGTCAACGGTATTATACTTCTTTATATGTCATTCTTCGCTGGCCCCCAGTAAGTGGCTAATAATGGTGTTGCGGACCCCCTGCCGTTTCTATTCATTACTTTAACCTTTTTTCTATATCACGGTAAGTTTATTATTTGGCGAAATAAACAAATATAAAATAACAAAAGACAAAAGTACTCAGTACTTGGGTTAAACCAATTAAATGTTAAACTTTTATATTCATTGTTAGAAAGCTAGATACAAGGCATAGTATAGTATAGCCCTGGCCCTGAGGAAGACAAGGGGCGCTTTCCATTCGACCAAAAATTCCGGTTTGAAATTCCGGGTATTCCGTGTGGCGAATGGAACAGTATTTTCCGGTTGGTTGTTCCAGGCCATGACGTTTCCAGTTTCGCGCGAAAATACAAAATAAACAAAAGAAAAACAAGTGGAGGACTCGTTGCCTCTTTTACTGCTTTTACAACTCTGAAGTTAAAACGAACGATATTTTAAGCGAGAACGATGACATCATTTTTTCCAGCGCAGCTAGCTGTTAACACATGCGAAGGAATTTTTAAAAGTCGAGACGACGACTCGGCCTTGTGCTCCTGACTTATTACATTCGTTTAATACAAAGGCTTATAAGCATTTCTGTGCTACTTACCAGTCCTAGCTGTGGCCATTTCTGCTGTTGTACTCGGTATGTTACGTGAGCAATCGAGCTCGAGAAAGAACTGTAAGCTTTCGGTGAAAAGCAAACGTTTTTAACACGCCGTGCACTGATATTAATACGCCATCTTGATTCCGGCTCGGAGAAACTGGGCCGAGCAGGAATGGTCGAATGGAACGGTATTTTCCGGTTGTTCCGATTTTCCGGAATTTTATTCCTGGAAATTTACGTTCCATTCGCTTCCCAACCCGGAATTTCCGGAATTTTTGGTTGAATGGAAAGCGCCCAAGTTCTATTGGTCGAAATATTGGCCATTTAATAAATCTGCCCTTTGCCGTAGTGCCAGCCTTGAATTCAGTTTTGTATTTTCACATTCAAGTGACGCCTGGCACGAGATCTTTCACAAGGAAGATCCGGCAACTATCGGCAAGTTTAATTTCTGCATCGTGTGGACCTCTGCATTCAAAGGTTTTTCTAAATCTAGATATATCTATAGAAAAAATACAAATTTATTTTGTATTGTCTAAAGTACTGCTGTCCACTCAGTTGTCCACTCCTCAAATATTCAGTTACGTTTCATGTAAGCAATTAACCGTCTGCGCCTAAACCCCCGAGTCCCAACCACTTCATTTTCTGTCGGAGTTGTAGTTTATTTCATCATTCAAGGCGCCGTCGCACGACAAACTGAAGTTGGCAATCTCGTGTGAGTAAACTCAAGCTGATGATGTGTGTGAGCGTAACATCACTGAACAGTAAGCAAAGTGTTGGCGACAAATAAAACTTATTTCTCTTTTCACCAACTTTTCCGCTGACCTGTTTAAGTTGAAAAACTCAGATTTAATGTGTGAACATTTTCTGCAACTTCAGTTTGTGCAACATCTTACCCAGTCCTCTCACCTCTTCCCTCAAGAAGAGAGTACCCTGAGAACAAGGTTGAGTTAACAGGGATACCCTGAAGCAAACTCAGGACAACCCTTCATCCCGTGCCTTTCCCGGAAAGTAATTTCAGAGTCCGCTTTCCTTGTTCAGGCCCAACCTCGGTCCCACAAAAGAAAAAGGGAAAAGCACTGGAAACGAGGTTGCTTGTTACCTTGTTACTGAAATTCATTTCAGCAGTTTAATACAAGTCAGACAAATTAAGCCACGTTATAGACATAAGTACATCCGAGGAGAGGATTTTTGTTTTGTTCGTTTTTTTCTTTTATTCTGACACAAGAACAAAACAATAATATATATAGAATTAAGATTGACGACCGGGTTATTTTTCAATTTTAGCAATTCTCAAAAACAGTATTACGCGACCGTCTGCACAGTACATTTTAATAGACCGTACAAAAGTTCACAAAAAAAAAAAATTCCGAATAAAATACACCTGTTGCGTATCAAAAATTGCCCAAGAAACTGATTTGGAAATCAAAATTGCCAAAAATACAAAAACATAAGCTTATTTGCATATTAAAAGGGGACGCGAGTGAAGTTAGTACTATAAAATCCAAGTCTTGTTTTGTTTACATAAACGCAGTGGCTATTCGTACGGCACCCGTACGCGGACTTCCATTTGCTATTCGTACGGGAGTCCAAAACTTTCGACAATTTTCGATGTTATTCTTCACTTTGAATAGATTAGTAAATGACACGCCTACAGTGACTCCCTTTGTGGAGTTACGTTTGCGTCGCATTGGAGCCTTCAGATTTTTGCTCGCACGAGGGTGTTTTTGAGGGATTTGCCTCTTTTGTATGATATTATCGGAGGTTTCTTGTAAATGGTTTTTAGCAGTGGCCGATTTTGTATAAAACTCCAGTAATCCATCACTATTTGTTTGAGTTTTTGCACTGTTGGGTGGTACGTAATGAATTCAAAAAAGGCGCTCGCTCGCGTAGTATACAGACTCAGTAAATTAGTCTGAGCCAAATCAACATCGCTTACGAGAAGGGCTTCGTAAAGCTAAACGAACATTTAACATTGTGGATCAACAAAAGTGAGGAATAACGTAGAAAATTGTCGAAAGTTTTGGAATCCCGTAAGAATCGAAGTTGGCCGTACGGGAGTATTTACCGCGAAAAGTTTCCAAGTGTCACGAAATGAATCGCTCGCGCGTAGTATACAGAGACTCAGCAAATTAGTCTGAGCCAAATCAACATCGCTTACCAGAAGCGCTTCGTAAAACTAAATGAACATTTAATATTGTGGACCAACAAAAGTGAAGAATAACATCGAAAGTTGTCGAAAGGTTTAGACTCCGGTATGAATAGCAAATCGAAGTCTGCGTACGGGTGCCGTACGAATAGCCACTGCGTTACATAAAATCGCTTTTCAACCTATGTAATGAGTGAACAAACACATAAAAATGGACAACACAACACAATCTTCTATCGAAACATTTTATTCAAATATCCATAAGTTTATGTTTAAAAGCAAAACGCGAACGATTTATAGCGCATCGAGGCCGAGGACTGTCTTGATCTGTCTTCGATGAAAGAAATCAAAACGACTGAATTTGAGCACGTTTTATAAACAATTCTCCAAAACTAGCGAGAATACAAGGAAAAACTTAATCCGCAGATTGATATCAACATAAATTGCCATCGAAAAATGTATTTTGTTTTACCTTAAGTCCCTCTACTGCTTGGAAATTCTTTAAATCTCCGCTTCTTCAGTTCTGAAACCCGAAGTGGCAAACATATATAGAGGCTTCTGAGTATCCCTTAATTAGTATCCCTGTCTTGAGTAGCAAACCGCGAAAAAAATGCACGAAAATAACGATTTTAATTTAAACGGTTTTCTCCGCTTTATAGTAAACACAGCAAAACATCAAAGTGTTTTCCCAGCTGACGTGACATTCGGCGCGGCCGTATAACCGCGCGAAAAAAAAAGCCACGCTTTGGTTTCAAAATTGCTAAGATCCCGGATGTTGCATGACGTCGTACGCGCATGTTTTGTGACGTCATACGCGCCCGCGAGCTAGTCCTGCCCAACGGCGGGCGCACGACGCCCCCGCGAAACATTCCGCTAGGCATGACCATGAAAAATGACGGGCATAGGTTCTTTTTTGTTTTGTTTTTTACTATGAGTACTTCGGCCCGCGAGAGCTCCGCTATAATCAGCGCTGGCCTCACTATCGAAAAACAAACTTTTTAAAAAAGTCAAGAATTGTGTTGTGACAAAATTCCTATTTTTTCTATTAAAATAACCTCTATAATACGAACCCTATGTAATACGGACCACCTGTTATACGGACCCTCTGTAATACGAACCATCTGTAATATGGACCCTGTAATACGGAGCCTCTCTGAATACGGACCAGCTGTAATACGTACCCTCTATAATACGAACCCTCTGTAATACGGACCACCTGTAATACGGACCAGCTGTAATACGTACCCTCTACAATACGAACCCTCTGTAATACGGACCCTCTGTAATACGGACCACCTGTAATACGGACCCTCTATAATACGGACCCTCTCAGTAATACGAACCCTCTGTAATATGGAAAACGGATACAGATAACAGTGATTATAGTTCCTGAAACGGTAAAATACAACTTCGAATTTTCAAAATTACTTATTGTCACATCGGATTCAATTTTTTTCAGTGATAAGCGGACCAAAATGAAACAATTGTTCCTGTTTTTGTTCGATAAAAGCTGTATTTCATTTTTATAACCAAATAACCGCGAATTAAAGCAGAGTTCGGCCTGCATCATGCATCAATGTAGACATATTGATTAATATGATGACTGCCACAGAATTTTTTTTAGTTTCAAATAATGTTCAATACACTCCAATTAATGATCACGAGCGATTAAGCAAAACCCGGGAGCAAAACAAACTTCAAAATGAATTGCACAATAACTAAAAGATGAGTGTGGTCCGCTTTGACAGTGGAGCTTTTATGACGTCATATCCTCAACCTCTGTAACACGGACACCTCTCCAATACCAGTACGGACACTCGTGTTAGAGTTTCAACTGTACATAAAAAGCCAGTCTAAGATACGTAAAGTTCAAAGGGGTGAGTTCACGTCGACAGAAAATTCAAAAGATGATGTGCCTTGAGTACTTTCCCAACATAGACTTGGAGAAGATGACGGTCGTGTAATAAAAAATTGATTCAGCAAAAAGTTGTGTAATACGGCTAGTCATTTTTAATTGTCGGTTTCTAGGATCGAAAAAATAAAAACTGACTCGTAAAATACTCAGCCGTATTACACAACTTTTTGCGAAACTGCGGTCGCATTTGTAAACTTGATGTGATGACAGATTTTTATCTTAACCACAGGCAACCCAAGCTCACATCGCGTGGCCGTATGCAAATATGTTTGTGTATTTTTGGCAATTTTAATTTCCAAATCAGTTTCTCAGGCATTTTTTGACAAGCTACAACTGTATTTTTTAACAGTTGTCGTAATAGTTATTCTAGACGGAGAAAAAGTTGTTTTTGTGAACTTTTGTACGGTCTAAATGTACTGTGCAGACGGTCGGGTAATACTGTTTTTGAGAATTGCTAAAATTGAAAAATAGCCCGGTCGTCAATATTAATCTTAATTCTTGTGCTTCCGACCTTTCACCTATTAGTTAAGTTTCATCTTAGTTAAACTTGTTCAGAGGGTCTTCAGAGGGCGCCGCTGTTAGGCTAAGCCTAACTATATATATTAACATGTAATAGATTTCGCAATGGTACCGAGTACCAGGGGCACCCAACGAACAATCTTTGGTAAAATGCATTATTTTACTCAAATAAATTAAAATAAATGATATAAAAGCATTTCCAGGTGTTGTTCTAAGTTGCTGGGAAAAATATATCTGTTCTTTTTTCCCAGCATAAAACATAGGGAAATTTCCAGCCAGCTGGATAAAAAATGTCTGTTTCCCAGCCAGCAATTAAAAAAATGAATAAAGTTACCAAAAGGGGCTTGGGAACTAATGAAACATTAATGCAAAACTATTTGAAGCTTTTTTGTTTGTTTCGTTCATGTAGTGCTGTCTCGAACGTAAACCTGTTCGGGCGTCTCTAAGTATTGTTTAAATTTGTTACTACAATGCTGAACCCTTTTAAGCCCCAAAGTGACCAACATCAAACTTCTCACAAAATTCATCCATAATCGAGAAAAGGTCACGAGAATTAATGCAGTAATCAGCAAAGAGAATTTACTTTGACCTTTTAATGAATTCTCTCATCTAGATTTGAAAGAATTGTAAATCACACAGTAAGGAGAATTTGTATGTTAGCATCGGGACTTGGTGATGAATCAACAATTCAATAGGTAAAGCAACAGGTCTTTATACCAAATGTTTTACAAATCCTGTTATTCCAAAGAAACACTTAGGACTAGAAGCAGTCCCTCTTTCTGCTCAGGGATAGTCAAGCGAGAGGAACATTTTGCATCTGCTCACGTTTTTGCCCATTCGACTATCCCTGATCAGAAAGAGGAACCGAGAACTAATGAAACATCAATGGAAAACTATTTGAGGCTTCAGCTTGTGTTTATTTGATTTTGTTGTTTATTGCTTCGTACATGTACTGCCATCTCTAACTTAAACCTGTTCGGGTGTCTCTTAGTACTGCTTAACTCTTTAACTCCCAAGAACATTCAAGAAAATTCCCAAATTTCAATATGGTTCCATGCAAAAGTTCTACTGAAGAGGTTTCATTTGAATGGTCACACCATAGGATTTCATCCACAACAGACTCAAAAGTTAGAACTACACTTCATGTCTCCATAATTAACTCTGGGAGTGAAAGAGTTTGATTTGTTACTATGAAACTGAACCCTTAAACCCCAAAGTGACCAAAAATCACAAAATCCATACATAATCAAGAGGAAAGGTCATGAGAATTATTGCAAAGTGATCAGCAAAGAGAAATTACGTTGACCTTTTAATGAATTCCCTCACCTAGAACTGTAAGAAATTTATAGAAACCATGTATGTTGGCAACAGGACTTGGTGATGAATCAACAATTCAATAGGTGAAGCAACAGGTCTTTATCCCAAACAATGTTTTTCAAATTCTGTTATTCTACACAAACAAAACGGGCCGGTTATTTAAACGAAGTTTAGACGGTGTTTAACAAAACTGCGGTCTAAACCAATTTCAATCTGTCCAACCCTTATATTTAAACGCTATTCACTGTAAACAATGTTAAGAAGGCATAAAGCACAGACTAGAAGAACATTTATCTCCTTAAAATAACCAACTTATAAACAGATAGGGAGGTCCATTAATTTTCTTAAACCGGGGTCTATGTTAAACTTTGTTTAAATAACTGGCCCTTAGGGTCGGTTATTTAAACAAAGTCTAACTTAAACAGGCCTCCAGGGTTATTTCAAGGAAATAAATGTTTTTCTAGTCAGTGCTAAATACCTTCTAGACACTGTTTATAGTAAATCACTTTTAAATATTAGGGTTCGCCAGATTGAAATTGGTTTACACCGCGGTTTTGCTTAACACTGTCTAAACTTTGTTTAAATAACCGGCTCAGACTTTCAACAGTCCCTCTTTCTGCTCTGGAATAGTCAAGCGAGAGGAACATATGAGGAGGCACCCATTCAGCAGGCAAATTTTGCATTTGCTCATGTTTTTGACCACTCGACTATCCCCGACCAGAAAAAGGGTCTGCTTTTAGTGTAGAAAAATGCTTGCTCCTTGCTTTGGTCAGATCTTGTTACACACAACCTGCAGAAAAACAAACATAAACGCAATAGGTGAATGCTTACTCTAAACTAAAAGTACAAAACATTAAAAGAGTGGGTAGTATCATGGCTTTTTATCTTCTTGGGGGGGGGGGGGGGGGGGGGGGGTCTTTTATGGGACCCCTACAAAACTCCTAGGACCCCAAACAACAAAGTCTTTTGGATCCCAGATGCCAGGGCAAAAAATTCTAGTGTTATCCCTGAAAATGAATGATTCCAAACAAGGAAATCCCGAAACATGCTTTTGGTTGAGTAGTCACCCTGAAACAAACCTTCAGATGTTCAGACTGTTGGCGTCCATCTTGAATTAGCTCCAAAAGGAATTTCCTCCTAAAAAAGATGTTTCCTTGTATGACCAAGTTAGAGATTCATCATGGAAGAAGTTTCTTGCTGCATTTATCTCAACGCACAACACAATGCACAGTATGTTTAAATTACAAATACTTTAAATACTTTAAAACTTGTGTGATATTATTTAAGGTCTACATACGCTTTTCAGTATAAAAATGCAAGGATATATTTTCCCTTGAGGAACAGATCCACTGACGACATATTATGAAAGTTGACTGAATTTGCAAATAAAATGACATTTATCTTGTTTGTTTTTTTAATACTGTGATTTAATTGGTACATTAAAAATGGTAATATGGACTGAATTAAATATATTTTCTTTTATTGTGAATGAAGTTATTTGACTTTCTATCCATAAAAGATAACTATTTATCATCACACCATTTACCATTTACAATTTACCATATCTGGACAATCGGAACGCCAGGTAATCCATCTGCCTGTGAATTACATGTAAGCCACATTGTAGACAAAATAATGAAAAAATTCATGAAGTGGAAAATGACAAACAGAACAGCCAAAGAAAGAATGCTTGCTGTTAGGAGCCTAACTCAACCTGTAGAAGAGAAAGGTGTCGCAAGAACAAACAGCCAATGAATGCTTGTCATCACAAGCCTGACTCAACCTGCGGAAGAGAAAGGAGTAGCAAGAATGCACAGCCAATGAATGCTCGTCGTCACAAGCCTGACTCAACCTGCGGAAGAGAAAGGAGTCGCAAGAACGAACAGCCAATGAAAGCTCATCGTCACAAGCCTGACTCAACCTGCGGAAGAGAAAGGAGTCGCAAGAACGAACAGCCAATGAATGCTCGTCGGCACAAGCCTGACTCAACCTTCGGAAGAGAAAGGAGTCGCAAGAACGAACAGCCAATGAAAGCTCGTCGTCACAAGCCTGACTCAACCTGTGGAAGAGAAAGGAGTCGCAAGAACGAACAGCCAATGAAAGCTCGTCGTCACAAGCCTGACTCAACCTGTGGAAGAGAAAGGAGTCGCAAGAACGAACAGCCAATGAATGCTCGTCGTCACAAGCCTGACTCAACCTTCGGAAGAGAAAGGAGTCGCAAGAACGAACAGCCAATGAAAGCTCGTCGTCACAAGCCTGACTCAACCTGTGGAAGAGAAAGGAGTCGCAAGAACGAACAGCCAATGAATGCTCGTCGTCACAAGCCTGACTCAACCTACGGAAGAGAAAGGAGTCGCAAGAACGAACAGCCAATGAAAGCTCGTCGTCACAAGCCTGACTCAACCTGCGGAAGAGAAAGGAGTCGCAAGAACGAACAGCCAATGAATGCTCGTCGTCACAAGCCTGACTCAACCTACGGAAGAGAAAGGAGTCGCAAGAACGAACAGCCAATGAATGCTCGTCATCACAAGCCTGACTCAACCTGTGGAAGAGAAAGGAGTCGCAAGAACGAACAGCCAATGAATGCTCGTCATCACAAGCCTGACTCAACCTGCCGAAGAGAAAGGAGTCGCAAGAACGAACTGCCAATGAATGCTCGTCGTCACAAGCCTGACTCAACCTGCGGAAGAGAAAGGAGTCGCAAGAACGAACAGCCAATGAATGCTCGTCATCACAAGCCTGACTCAACCTACAGAAGACGAAGGAGTAGGAAAAACAAACAGCAAATGAATACTTGTCATGCCTGACTCAACCTGGTGGAAGAGAAAGCAGTAGTAAGAACCAACAGCCAATAAAGTTAACACTCATTGCATAAGACTGACTCAACCTGCCAGAACAGATAGGAGCCGCATGAACAAAAAATAATTTTCATCATCACAAGCCTGAGTAAACCACACTATAAAAAGAGAAAGGAGACTGGGCAGTCATAGATTGGCTACTGTGGTATGCTGGTGACAATAATGTACCGAATTAGTAAACGCTGAGTGAACACTGTTCATTACATAAATTCATTACATAAATTCTACCACTTTAATTTGGACACCACTATTGCGATTTTTCACTTGTGCTTTTTCAAATGAAATCATTGAATTGCAAAATCTAAAACCCTTACTCTAAAAGTCACTATATAATATTACGGGGCTTTTCTGTACCCCACAGGCACTAGAGAGCCTGTTCACAGCCTAGTAAAGACTACAAGCAGAGGTAAAATCAATCCATTATACCAAGATCACTGAAAGATTAATTAACAACAACAACTAAATCATTGGAGATATCTGAGACGCGATCCACTGTATATAATTTCAATCAAATAGATTTTTTATAATCAGGTTACTGTACCTTTGAAAAACAGTCCCTGTGTTTTGCACTGTCTACCGAAATAAACAGAAACAACAATTATAAGGACACATTTTTATCAGTGCGTTTAATAACATTTTAAACATTAATTTTGTAAAAAGCTCTAGTTCAGGTCCCATGTTAGAGGTGGTGTGGGGGTGGGTTGTTTCAAATCATAAATTTTGTAACACTAAACTAGTAAGCAGCAGTTTTATGAACTTAAGTTTGTAAAACTGATTTACATGTAATTTCTCCTACCTTTACGTCCGACTATCGCAGACTTCAGGGAGTTTTACAAGTAACTGTACTAGTTACAAAACAAGCTAAATGTTTTCACATGACTAAGGTATTACGTATGTGTGACATTACATACGCGTGATATATTTTTTAATCAATGCCATTAAAACCAGAAATTTTCAATCAATTGATTGATTGTTATTTATAATCGGTTTAATCCGTTGAACGCGCTGGGCATACGGATCCTGGGCATACTCAGTATCAAAGATGAAAAAGTCAGTCTGAAATGTACAACGTATGTTCTCAAATTACATTTCACTCGCAATTTGCATAAATTTTAGCTTTGCATTCACAGACAAAATAAATTACTTTAATTCTGGTCAGAATTATGGGAATTTATATTGATATCAATTTGTGATTGACTTTTTGGAGAAATGTTTATAAAACGTGTTCAAATTCAGTCGGGTTGACATTTTGAATTTCGCCATGTGCTCAGTCGTTGAATTCTGCTTGCAAGGGGACAGCTCCAGGCAGCTCCTCGATGCGCCAATTAATGGAACGCGTTTTGCTTTTAAACATAAACTAACGGATATTTGAATACATTTTTTCAAAGGAAGATTTTGTTGTCCACTTTTTTGTCTTTGTTCATTCATTAAATAGGTTGAAAAGCGATTTATGTAAACAAAACAAGACCTGGATTTTAGTAGTTCTAACTTCACTCGCGTCGCCCGGTCGCGTAATAAGCTTACTGTTTTTCAGAATTCCTAAAATTGAAAAATTGCCCGGTCATCAATGGGTTAAGCAACCAGAATAAACAACTGACAAGTGGTTAATGTTATTACAGTTAAGTCCCAGCTAAAGTCCGGGGCAAAAGAGAAAGAAAGTCGCCAAGAGTTAGCGGCCGAATCAAACACTTTCTCATGTTTTTTCAACTCTTATGCGATCAAATACTGCTATTATTAAAAAATGTTCATTACAGATAAAGCAAGCATTCGAAAGTAATATCCAAGCTCAATCTTACCTTTTGTTTCACATATTCCAGCGGGAAGTACGCTCCATTGAATTTAATCCCGGGCAATGACCACATAAAAACGAACAAAATAAAGCGCCGAAACCCGTTGAATCGTTGAAACCGGTTAAACTGGTTGAAAGCCGTTCGTCGCAGTCTCTCTCCTCTCAAATTTTCTTCGATCCAGTCTCTTTTCGATCTGTTCAAGTTAGCCTGCACGGTTCGTTCCTGCGACTCTTTTCTCAAGTCAGCCAGCGCAAAAATGGTAATTAAAAAATATATATACACAGAATATTTTGCCAGCCAGCAAGAATTCCGCTGGGGAACAGATAAAGTGAGGAACAGATTCGTTGGGTGCCCCTGGAGTACAGGTTCAAGTATCAAATCCTGTATCAACAGAGTATTCTGTAGTTGAACAAATCTGACAAATTGCGACTTCCTGCTTCCTGTTTTTATCTGCATCACTGCGTCAATTGTAGTCACCGGAGTCTGCAGTGACTCGTCCTTGATCATTAATGCAATAAACCCACTGAAGTTTAATTATATACCAAGCGCAATTGAATAATGTGTTATTGCCTCGTTCTCCAAAAAGTTCCGACACGTACGTGCAGATGAGATCGAGATGGAACAGCTAAAGAAATGACAGTTGGAAAAGTGCGGATATGACAGTGAAGCACCATGTTCAAACACACCGTTTGCAAAATAAACATACGCACGTCAACACATACGTCAAAAGGTTAAGAGGTTAATTTGACATGCATCGCCTCTTGCGGGCTATTGAAGGGACAATGACAGCCGATTTCGCTATTTTCGGTCTAAAGTGTTTGCCAGTAATTTACTATAGATAAAGGACCTTTGCTCATGCCATTCCCCATTCCCCAAAAAAAAGAACAAACCATAATCACTTTTAAGCGATTTTTCCACAACACCTAGGAACAACTTGATAAAAAATTGCCAATTTCTTCAAGTTCACATTTTATGCTATTTTTAATAAAACTGCAGCAATGTTTCAAGTTAGGTTTCTATTGAGACAAATCCTTTATTTTTTTAGTTTTCAAAGTGATGCTTAAAATAGGTGACATTGCTCCTTTAACCATTCTTGACCGAACATGACAAACAAAAGTATACAAATATAGAAAAGTATTTTAAATAAGTTATAGACATTGAACTTTCATAATTCGCGTTAATAAATTGTCAAAAGCATTTACTCTTGGCACGCACGATATTAATTTCATAACGGTATAATCATACATACATACATATTTAATAATCCTAGCATGAGCAGTCGAAATCCTAGCAGTCAAGGCGGTAGGTTTGTTTTAGTTCATACCGAACATCACGACGACATCACGACATCACGGTCATATCGTTTGTCATCTAAGCTTATCTACTCGTAATTTTTATGTTCTCCGCTAGGCGAAGAAAGATATACTAAAATAAATGCATCAAGACGTCACCTTGAATAACCGTTTAATTGATCATGAAATAAAAGCCTATCATTTCAAAAAATCAAGCTAACACTAACATTTCAGGTTGTTTGGTCACAGAATAATACATAGCAGTATGCTTATTTAAACGAGTCAACAGTATGGCCACATACGTTGGCGAAGAACTTGTTTTTGTATTGTTAATATGCGATTGAATACTGAGGTAAAAGCTTGGTTCAGAGAATCGGCTGCCTTTCATCATATGCACGAGGGCATGACTTGCGAATAAATCTTGCAGACGGATTTAGATACTGCGGTTGAAAAAAAGGACTTGAGCCAAGGCAAAGTCACGCGTGATTTGCTTTCGTCGTCCGCAGGAAGGAAGTTTTAAAATTACGCGAGTCCCTCATCAGTGTGGCCGGGTTTTTTTTGCATGCGTCATTCTTCATATATTCATATGGTACCAATGTCAAGTTAGAGGAATGGGCGGGGAGATGAAAATACTTATATAAGCAGTTCGAGTTGTTCTTCGAGAATTAGTCGAAACTCGCAGCTGCAGAGATTGCCGTAAAGAAAAGACGACAAAACCACTGAAGATAGAAGAAACGAGGAAAGCTTCAAGAGAAAGGTAATTTAAGCAGCGATAGGAGTTGGACTTTATTATAGCCGTCATAACTTTTAAAATGTAAAACGTCATAAGCTTAAATTTTGTTGAACTGTTTCTATACTGTATGGGCGAGAAGCAAGCCTTGACGTTTAAGCATTTTAGTTTTCACTCGCTTCATGGAGAAGTTATCTTCTCCATGAAGCGAGTGAAAACTAAAATGTTTTCTAGGTGATTAGAATGAATTTGCAGGAAAACATTCTTATTTGAGATTTGACATTGTCGCTAAAATAGATAAATTCGAGGTTCATGACCATTACATTTACTGTATATGTTTTATATATATTTTCCATTTTAGAAAGGGTCAGTGCAACCAATTAATTAAAAACACGTCATTGTTTTCAGCAACAGTTTTTAGCAAACTAATATTGAATATCATATTTTCTTTCCTTTAAACTCAGAGATCAAAGATGAATAAATTTAGTAAGGAAGCGCTTGAAGCACACAACAGATACAGATCCCTGCATCAGGCTCCTGATCTGAAGCTGTCAAGAAAACTAGAAAAAGACGCAGAAATTTGGGCCAATCAACTGGCTAAAGAGGGATGTCTGAGACACGATGATACGGATGATGGTGAAAATGTCTACGCTGTAATGGGAAAAGATGACGTTACTGGGGCAGACGCCGTGGATCGGTGGTACGCAGAGGTTGCCAAGTAAGCAGGAAGAAAAAAATATTACTTTACCTTCGTGAACGAAGAATGCCAACAACAGGGAATCGAGACAAGACATAGCTACAGTAGTTTGTTTCCTTTTTCACCCATAAACGCAAATAAGTAAGTTAAGAAGTTAAAGTCAGTTACATACAACCCAGCATTGGAGGTAACCGCGGGCAGAGGTTTTGGAGAATTTGGCTCTAAGCCTTTTCCGGCCCACCAAAATCAGTCAAACACGATAATGTTACTAGGGTAGAAGTCATGGATAGATGTTACGCAGAGTTTGCCAAGTAAGTGCAGGATAAGTGCTATTTTACCTAAGCTAAAGTAGGACATACAAGGATTATGTTGTCGCAATTTTTTTTTCTCAAGGGAATATCAACAATAGGCTTAATCGAGACAAGGCATAAATAGCCTGTTTCTCCTTTTCGTTACATGCAAACAAAAGTAGAAGAAACCGCGGGTAGAAGTTGTGGAATTTATGGCCCCACCAAAATTAGTCAAACACAATACAGTTATCTCGAAGTTAACCAGTTTCTGTTAATTATTTTCTCTCTCACAGATATGACTTCAAAAATCCAGGATTTAAAAGCGGTACTGGTCACTTTACACAAGTCGTGTGGCAAGAGACAAAGGAACTGGGAATTGGCAAGGCTAGGAGCGATGATGGCAAGATCTTTGTGGTGGCCCGATATCACCCCGCAGGAAATTTCATGCATCAATTTCAGGACAACGTTAAACCCAAGGTATGGAACATTTATAACACAAAGAAGGCTACAAGAGAAATTACCGATTTTTGTTCGATTATTCACCATGATGTTTTTGGAAATCCTAGGTGACCCTAAACTACAAAAACTTTCACTTGTAACTGTTTCATTCTAGCGATGAACATGCGACTGGTTTTTCGGTTTGTTGGTTGAATGGGCATGCAATGGGAGCGCGAGTGAGCAATACATGAGTGGTTAATTAATTGTTTTGAGGTTTCCAATTTCGCAATTCTTAACGAAAAAAAAACTGAAAAGGAATATTCTGAGCGATTATTGACTGATCAATAAGGAATAAAAAGCAATAATACAAATACACAACATTGCATTTTTAGACATAATAATCAAGTGCTTGATGATTTTTAAGGCAACTGATGATAGTGACGATGTGAAACCAGCAGATACGAGGAAGATCAACTGTGACTCGGGGAAAGGAGGTATTTTTATCGTTACTTATTTGAATAACCCGAGGTTTTGTTTTCGTCTCCTTACATTTTGTAAAAAAGAGAATAGGTTTTTACCGTGAAGTTTGCCTAAAAAAGAAACCTGAGAGTCGTAAACAAAGCTAAACCTTTGCCATCTAAGACAATTAAATTGAGGGTGGACATTTGATTGCAGAGTTTTCGTTTACAATAAGTAATGTAAACTGCATTCATCCCTCAACTACTATGATTATATTCCAGAGAACTGTCAATAGAAGTTAGAACCTGATAGATGCATGTTAGTAATGGTTAATGCATTCATTTAATTCTCCTTCCCTCGCTAAATATACATCTCTTACGACTGGTGAACCTCATGTTATTACAGATCCATTTGAGAAATTTTCAAAGGATATGAAGGGTTCACTTGGTAATGGTAAGTGTTGCCAAATTCAGGATTTATGTACCGAAGCTGGTAGCTTCAGTTTAACCATAGTTAATAAAGTGCAATGGTTATGAAACCTGAGAAATGTCCTTGTTCGATGTTTTTGTTACCGTTTTTCGGCCTTGACCGTGCACAACACAACAAATGTTGATCTTTTGTTCGAGCAACTGACCAATAGAAATGGTGCTATTAAGTTATCCAGCCATAGCGTGTGATCAAAAAACAAAAGATGTGCACGGTCAAGTACGGTTCAACATAAATTGTAGCTCCTTTGCATGTTATCGCCATTGAAGTCTGCAATGTTTCATAACCAGTCCCTCGATCAACTGTGGTTTAACATACCCGGTATTCCTTCTTTCATTTATCATAACACTGCATGGATTTTACTGATATTTGACTGAGGTAAACATGATTAATACGTAATTGGTGAAACAGTAAAAATATCACGGTATAATGACAACTATTTGACAACTAATTGCTACGGTGCAATTGCTTGAAATTGCCAGCCATTTTTATCATTTTCTACATCGCTTACATTCGATATTCTAAATCGACAGACTATACTGCAAAACCGGGGGAAGCTAAGTATATTATTTTTTTTTTTTGCAGTTATAGTTTATTTCATTGTTATGGGGCTAATGATTACAGATCAGGCACCCAAAAAGTGCACCGCACTAAATATTCGTCTCCTCTCTTTTTCAGAGACCTTTAAGGATATTAAAGACAAGCAAAGAGATGCTGCAAAACAAAATGGTAATGTGTGCCTGTTTGCATTACTCTTGTATGGTACAAACTACACGACTTGTTGAAAGAGATTGTACTGATCATTTAATTTTTATGTCAAAAATGCAATGTGTATGACACATCTGTATTAATGTTGTTGTTTTTTTTTTAACAGGAATCAAACCATCCAGCACAGAATTCCCAAAGCAGTCTCTGGACGCACACAATACGTTCCGTTCAATGCACGGCGTACCAGCTATGACATGGGCGGACGATCTGGCCAATGAAGCGCAAGCCTGGGCCGAGAAACTTGCACGAGCCCGTACATTGCAGCATGCGAGTAAGAGTGAAAGAAAAGAAGCAGGGGAAAACATAGCTATGTTCACAGGAAGTTTTGATTCCGCTGGAGAGAAAGCAACTACCATGTGGTTAGTAGAAACTTGAACAAACAACTGCCCGAGTAAATGTTTTCATTCTGCAATGCTGCAATGCTGCAATGCTGCGATGTTTTCATTCTTATATTAATCTTTCAGGACCCAACTGCAAACCTTTTTATTCTTACGTTGGCATCCTCATTAAAGATTAAATATTATTTTTGTTATTATGATTATAAACAAAACATACTAGGCAGAAGAAAATATCACATCCGATAACGCTTTGACCATCGCTTGCAATGAGATGCAGTCCGCTGCTCGGCGCCACACAAACAAACAAAATAAATGAAGGATCAGCTTAATGTCGTTATAACTACATGTCAGGGGGTTTCTTCAAAGTAGCGTTAAAATAAACCATTTAAAATGATGATTTAATAATTTGAATCAACTCTCTAATGCTGGATTTATGACACCAACAACAAATATATTAATGACACTTACTCAGAATGCTGCGTTTTACCACTACATGTAGGTATGATGAATACAAGGACTATAATTTCACTCGTGGTGGATGGCAGAGCGGCACTGGACATTTCACCCAGGTAGTCTGGAAAAGCACTAAAGAGTTGGGAATGGGCCGAGCGAAAACAGCTGACGGAAAGCTGACATATGTGGTTGGTCGATACCGACCTGCAGGCAACATACTCAACTACATGGCCGACAACGTATTTGATAAGGGAAGCCAATAGGCGAGGAACTTATTAAAGTTTGAAAAGCATTTGGTCGAATACAATATTCAATTTTCGACATAAAAGTTCAATTTTAATTTCCGCTGTTTGAGGTGTAAATAATACTTAACGGATTAGTGATAAGTTTCATACATATACAGATTTAACAATCTGAGATCATTAGATGCGAAACAATTCACGCATCTCGTAAAAATAAGTGTTTTGAAAACTCTAAAAGGAACCAACAATTATCTATCATTATGTTCTACGAGCTGTATTTTCCCAAGACATGACTTAAGAAAAAAGTGAGTAAAAGCTGTGAATATTTATTTATTTTTTTTTATTATGCGCAATGTAAGTTTTCGTTTAAATAAATAAAACTTTATTTAGTCGAAATGCATGCACTTTTCCTATAGCCCATGGTTAGACATCACTTGAAGCAGAAAAAAGGAGACAATGTGAAATCCTTGGCAGGAATGGATTGCGTGACGAGTACTTAGAATGTGTGCGTTGAATGCTACGAAATGTCTGTCTGTTGTGTTTTCAGGAAACGTCCGGCGGTTTTTTTTAAAAGCGTGCGAATAGCGTTTGTCAAATCACGACTGCAGTTTTGGACATCACGTCTATTTTTTTTTTTTAAAAAAAGCCCAAATTTCCACTGGGTTTACACTTAACTACAAATAAAAAAAAATCTTTTTGAAAAAGCCAAGAATTGTTTTGTGACAAAGTTCCTATATTTTCTATTAAAATAACCTGTTACGGACCCACTGCAATACAGACCCTCTGTAATACGGACCCTCTGCAATACGGACCCTCTGTAATACGGGCCCTCTGCAATACGGATCAAATGTCGATCGGCCGTAGAGAGTAAATGTTTATAAAGTAAACTTCTTTATTAAGGACAATACAGTGATTACAGTTCCTGAAACGGTAAAATACAACTTCGAATTTTCAAAATTATTTATTGTTACATTGGATTCAATTTTTTTTGTACTTAGCGGACGAAAATGAAACAATTGTGCATGTCCCTGTTTTTGTTCGATAAAAGCCATATGTATTTTACATCATACAATTATGCAACACAGTTGTCCAGTTTCTGTATTTCATTTTTTTAACCAAATAACCGCGAATTCAAGCAGAGCTCGCGCTTAAGAGTTGACCTTGTTTTAGAAATGCACATCATATAAAAATAAAACCTGTTTCCGTTTCAGTGCGTTTAAGATGTTTGAGCAAATTAGCAATGCTTGATCATATTGACTACTTTCGGTGCCAGAGACTTTTCACGCGCTCGATCTCATCCCTCTCATATTATAATTACAAGCATCTAAAGCCTGTTTTTTTTTTATTATTATTTTTCCTTACATACTACATTACGTTTTTTAACACATAAAATAAAAAGGAGGAAATACTACTAACAAGGAATAAAGTAATAAAAAATAATAAAAAAATAAAATAATAGAGCGGTCGAAACACAAAACCATTAGATAAAGATATACAATAATTACTTACAAGGCATATTATATATTATAAGGCAGAAGTTAAGCATTTCACACAAGAACGTTTCTTTTGAGACGACTCTTAATAAGAAGTTTCTGTTCCAACTTTACCACAAATTCAGTAATATTACAGTCTTTATGGTACAATTTCTGATAATATAGGTAGTATTTTGCAAATAGTAAACAATAATTAAGTTTAAGCTCATTATTTCTTGAAGTAACACTGAAGTAATAAGGTCTGTTCCTAATAACTTTTCCTGGGATGTTGGAGAAAAAGAAGAGTTGAATTTTGCATTAAACCAATCAACAACTTTAACATAGAACGTTTGAGTGTAGTGGCATTCAACGAAGGTGTGGAGAATAGAGTCTGGCTCTTTACAGTATGGGCAGCTGTTTTCCTTGTTTACACCATAGATGCGCAGCTCTTTCTGAGTAACAGTTAGCCTATGGAGTAGCTTGAAATTAAATTCTCGTAATCTGTTTTCACAACAAATTTTTCCAATATTTTTGAATTTGGTTTTCCAATCAATGTTCCCTGATTTAAGATCTTTTTCCCATTTTCGGGGTCCTGTGGCAGTGCAGCAAGTACCATTGATGTAAAACCAGTAATAGTCCGTACATTTCATTTTGTAAAGATCAATGATTTGTGACGGCGTCAAGGAAAAGGTTGTTGCATCAGCTATAGGGCTTTCTCGCCTGTCTAAAGATTTTGCCTTATATAATAAGTGTTTAGGAATTGCCGAAATAACCTGTAGGTAGTTTAGGAAATTAGATTTGATCTTAAATTTGTCCTGAAATGATTGAAATGTTAGAAACTTTCCATCATTGTCCAAAATGTCTTGAATTGAGGTGACGCCCTTTTCTTTCCATTTTTGTAAAAAGAAACTTTTCCCATCAATCAGGATATCTTTATTATTAAAGAGAATCAAGTCTTGACCATTGTCATGTTGATATAAATTTCTGAGTTCCAGAAAATTTGCTAATATTTGCCTATAAAATGCTGGAATTCCAGATTTCTCTAAAAACTTGTGGTCATAATTACATCGAAGAAGAAAATTTAGACCACCATACTTCTTGAAAAAATGAGATGGAATTGCTTTCCAAGATTCTGTTGTAATTTCGTCAGGTATCAATAGTCTTGAGATCCAGGATAACCGTAAAGATTTAAATAGAACATCTGGATCGGGGGCCCGCAGCCCCCCATTTGTATAGTCCTGACACATAATGTTTCGTTTGATCTTATCTGGTTTCTTGTTCCAGATAAAACTAAAAATAGACTTCTTAATTCTGGAGGTGTCATTCGGGCTGATATCAAGCATGGATGCTGAATAAACAATTTGTGAAATTCCC
Source organism: Dendrophyllia cribrosa (assembly GCA_024195265.1). Lineage (NCBI taxonomy): Eukaryota > Metazoa > Cnidaria > Anthozoa > Scleractinia > Dendrophylliidae > Dendrophyllia > Dendrophyllia cribrosa. The sequence goes on along the minus strand of JAJLRJ010000001.1, from coordinate 1,122,155 downwards.
AGAGTTTTAACAATGAGGCACTTACCAAAGAGGGAGAGTTTGCGCCCTCTCCATATGTCTAGTTTGATGTTCAGATTATCGGTTTTTTTAGCCACATTTTTCTTATCATTTTCTTGCTCATTGTACGAAATAAAAATTCCAAGGGCTCGCACAGGCTCCTTCGTCCAATTTAATCCTAAAGGTTTGTTTTCCTTATGCCTCCATGATCCAAGCCAAATTGCTTTGTTTTTTCCTAAATTGAGTTTGAGTCCAGATATGTTTCCACTGAAATAGCCGAAGTATTTCAATTGCGTTGGTAATTGAGTCAATATTCTTTAGAAATAAAGATGTATCATCGGCAAACTGGCTAATCTTGTGCTCTGTTTTGAAAATTGTAATACCTTCAATGTTCCTCTCCAGTCTTAACCTTGCTGCAAGGATCTCTGCTCCCAATACTGTAAACAAGTAGGGAGAAAGGGGGCAACCTTGTCTAACACCTTTTGATAATTTAAAATAATTTGTTGTGAATCCGTTGTGAAGAACAGAGCTCTCGGTGTTATTGTAGAATGTCTTCACCCATTGTTTAATATTACTTCCAAAATTAAATAAATCTAGAGTGTTTTGGATAAATCCCCATTCCACCGTGTCAAAGGCTTTCCTGAAATCTAACAAAAGTAAAATTCCAGGGATGTCTTGAGCTTTGGTCTGTTCTAAAATGTCATTTATTAGACGGATATTTTCTCCTATGTAACGCCCTTTGACAAAGCCTGTCTGGTTGGAATTTATAAGTAGTGGGAGGACCTTTTCTATTCTAGTGGCAATGGCCTTGGAGGCGATTTTATAATCAACGTTAAGAAGCGTGATGGGTCGCCAATTTGATAAGTCTTTTAAATTTGCATCCTCTTTGGGGATAAGTGTGATTACCCCTCTGCGTTGAGAAATACTTAATTCATTTTGGTCATATGAGGCGTTAATACTGTCAAGAAATTCTCGGCCCAATAATTCAAAGAAGAATTTGTAGAATTCTACAGTAAAACCGTCTTCACCGGGTGACTTTCCGCACCGGAGACTCATCAAGGCCTTCCGACACTCTTCCAAAGTTAATTTTCCTTCGATTGCATCCCTTTGGTCCTCTGATAATTTAGGTAGTTTAATTTTTAAAGTGTCGGTAAAATCTTGGAAGAGCGAAGTTGAATCATCTCCCAAATCCGTTTTATAAAGATTTTCATAAAAACTTCTTATTTCCTCGAAGATATCATCTTCATTGGATATTGTTGTTCCCCCTGCTACGGTAAGTTCAGTTATTATTTTCTTATTGTAGTTTCTACGCTCCATATTAAAAAAATATTTGGTTGGTTTCTCTCCATGTTCAATCCACCTAATTTTTGAACGGAGGATAGCACCGTCTGCCCTCTCCTCGTAGATGTGACGTAATTCATTTTTGAGACGCTCATATTCTTGTTGTTCAGCGTCGGTGTCATTGTCCGGATGAGTGTTTATCTTATTTTCTAGTGACTCAATACGTGATTCTAACTGCTTTTCCAAATTTCTTACTCTTTTAGCTTTATTCTTGGCGTATGGAATAATCAAACTTCGGATCTCCATTTTAATCATCTCCCATTTTAAATTTAAATTGGTCAAATATGCGTATTTGCTGCATATTAACGGATAGTTTGTTATAATAAGATCAACAAAGGTATCATCGTTCAGTAAAGAATTATTGAATTTCCATAAACCGGGGCCCCTTTTCTTGCATTCGAATTGTAGGTTAAGTCTAATGGCTTTGTGATCGGGTGCAATTGCAGTTTTAATATCAGCGGTTTTAGTACTTGCGATTAGAGATTTCGGAATGAGAAAGAAATCAATTCTTGATTTCATTTTAAGTGCGCTAGATTCGTAAGTGAAACATTTTTTGCCAGGGTTCTTGATTCTAAGAATATCAACAAGGTTTAGTTCATCCATAAACTGCACAAGCAGATCTCTATAAACACTGGGTTTCCACTGAATGCCACCTTTCTTATCAACAGCCTCGAGAGTGACATTCCAGTCACCCACTACAATTAAATTACTGATATCAGCTTTTGAGATTAATATTTCGGCCAGGTTTTCAATAAATACTTTCTGAAGAGCAGCGTTGTTTGGTGCGTAAATGTTGCATAATGAAAATTTGAATGTCTTAAAATAGGCGTTAATTAACACAACTCTACCGTCTACATCCTCCCAAGAGTTTTCAATGGTAATTTCAAACAATGGATTAATGAAGATGGCAACACCTTTTTGATGGTTGGAACCATGAGAGAAAAATATTTGTCCATGCCATTCTGTTTTCCAGATTAATTCATCTTGCGGCTGAGAGAACGTTTCTTGAAGTAAATATATAGCACAGTTTTGATCTTTTAAATAGGAAAAAATACTTCGCCTTTTACGAAGGTTTCTCAGACCTCTAACATTTAAAGAAAATATTTTAAATTCTATGGTAATTTGGGAAATTAAGTGTTTTAAAGATGAAATATTTGCTTTGTGTTCGACTTATATAAAACAGAATAGTACAAAAAAATAACAAAAAATTACGAGTAGACATTAAAGTGACACACAAAAAATGAAATAACATACGATTATACATACACTGGTCAGTCTGGTAAATCGTTCTGGTGTTTCTTGAAGTCGTTCTTCCCTTATGTTTTTAGAGTTCTTTTCAACTTCTATTGAAAACATTTGACGAGGGTTTCCCATCGGATTGGTTTTGATGAAAATTTTACCATCAAGTGTCCACACATTGTTAATCTTTCCATCGCGCTTTTTTTCTACTGCAATACCCATCATCTCTTTGCGGTATAGAGTTAAATTCTCATTAATATAGATTCCTTTTGGGCGAGCCAGCGTTTCTTCCACCGAGGACACAGATGAGCCAAGGAAGAGACTTTGAACAGATACAGCTTTTAGCTTTGTACGGGCTTTATATACTTTCGATTTAACCTTGTGACTTGCGAACTTCGCCAAGATCGGTTTGTCTCCTCTCTTGCGTCCGATTCGGTGCGAGATTTCTATGTCGTTCTCCTGTATTTCTATACCGATGGCTTGGGCAATTCTGCATACAACTTGGTCTGTTGACAAGTCAACTTCATCGGGAATACCGTGGAACTCCAAGGAGTTTTTCCTAGAATATTGTTCCTTTCCACGCTGTTTTTAAGTTCCGCAACGTCGGAGGTTAGCTGGAAACTTCTTGATAGAAGCTGTTTCATCGTGCCTTGAACTTCACTGAGTATTTTGTGGATGTCTCCTAAGCTTGGCTCGCTCACTTCCAACTCGGGTGGCGAAGCGGCTTCTTCCGACGGAGACGCCATTACACGTGTGAACTTATGTTTTGGTGAAACTATTTCGTCAAAAGAGCCACGTTCGGTTATTTTTTTTGTGTTTGTTTCTAACATTTGAGTTTCGAACGAAAAAACTTTCGAAGTGGCTAACAAAAATCCTTGATTTTACATATCCGAGAAGAACGGATTGCGGGGCTCAACAAACACGTCCGTTCATCACGGGGCCCAGACTCCTTTCTAAAGCCTGGTTTCCATATGATCGCTGCGATCGCTGGAAAAACGTTCAGCGCTTGTAGCGAAATGGACTAAGCCACTCTCCACTGATACTTTCAACATAATCGCTACCATCGCTGGAGAGTGGCTTAGTTCATTTCGCTACAAGCGCTGAACGTTTTTTCAGCGATCGCGGCGATCGTAGCGATCATATGCAAACCAGGCTTTCGTTAGCGTGAGGCTGGTTTGGAAACTCGATCCTCATAAGCTGCATAGACTTTGGTGATTTCATTCCTTCGTTTTCTTTGTATTTAATAATTAGTTTGATTTGTGATTCGTATAAAGCAAATAAACTTCCTCTTTATTTGAATGTTATAGAGGACAACATAAGGCTCGTAATTAAAACAGCTGTCTCCTTAAAGGGGCACTGTCTCGGCTGAAATATCGTGTTTTCATGATTATGGCCAGGAGCTTGCTTTAAGCTTCCTTTATTATCTTAAAATAAGAAGAAAAAATCGCCAAAAGTGATGAACGCGAAGAAATGTGAACTAAAAAGACAAAGATGAAGACGACGTAAGAACCGGCCGGCTTAAAGACATTTTGAACGCAAACGAAAAAAAATTGGTACTGTCGGGGACTACATGTGGCTACTACTGTAAATAAATAATGAAAGGCTCCTGTGAGCTAACCCGTGAATAAGAAATGGTAACGCGTAACGCAATTTTGCGGTAAGCTTTTCTATATATATATATATATATATTTTTTTTTTTTTTTTTTTTTTTTTTTTTTTTTTTTAATTAAACGTAACGACTTTTGAAGAACGCACAAAACAAAGGTGCACGGCGAGATTTGAACACGGCTGAGCCGTCTGACTGCTGTCTGATTGCCATAACATGAATCACGCCACTAGGCCACGAAAACCTACACTGATTAGAAAGTCTTATAAGGGAAAAATTTTATTATTTCAACGTAGATATGCGGTACAACGCGTATAAAAATCCATTCCAGCATTTGACAAGACTCTGAATCAAAATAGTTTGGAAATTATTTGTGTCTTGAAAGACATTTTTCTTTCCTATTCATATTAAACAAACATCGAGCGTCGGTGTCGATCGAAGCCCGATCGTGCAATTTGGAACACTATCCGAAGATTTAATAATAGGACTTCTTGCACTCACTCTTACAACACCGTAACATAGTGGCTACTCTCGGCTTAGGAGTAGCAGCTACAAAAATACAAAGAAATTTGCATTAAAGAACATGAAATAAAATGTATCAATTAATAAAGGAGAATGAATTGCGCATTCATCTGAAATCATGCGCATAACTTTTAAACAACCGTGAATTTGTAATGAAAACTTTTTGGGCAATACTTCAACGCGCAAAATTTTACTTTTACTGATTTCGAAGTTTCTTGTTTATCGTCGTCATAGTAATGTAGATTTTACCAAAAAATACATCTTGCAAAACTTCATTCATTTTAGCAGTTAGTGGTAAAATTTTCACGTTGCTCTAACTTGGAGAATACCGCTTAAAAGCCGATTGAAAAATGTAGGTATGGTCTCCAGAAAACTGTTTCGAAACAGTTTAAGTGAAGAAGTTAATAACTTCGTAAATGCATTATAGCCTTTTCCTTCTAAAAAAACAAGAGCCAGGAGTTCACATTAAAGTGAAGAAACTATTAATAAATATTTTAAAAGCAATCTAATGACGTACTTACATTGATTAATGTTTTTAACCCTGAGCAGAAAATTGCATTTCATCGGGTGTTACTAAAATGAGGATTGCAGACCGTGGAACCTGTGGAACCTGCGGAACCTATACTTTTTTGGTCAAACAAGTAATAAAATAAAAAAAAATAATAAAATTAAAAATCCAAAAACCTTAACACTGTTCGAAATTTCGTTTTCGGGTCTAAAGAACGGTTGTAACGCGAAACGGGTAACGGCGTAACGGGTAACGGCGTATCGGCGTAACGAGATTTTTATTTTATTTTTCATTTTTATATTTTATTTTTCATTTTTTTCTCATTTCATTTTGAACCCGTGAATACGCGAATCGTGATGAACGGGTTATTGGATACGATGGCAAATTCACTCACTCGCTTGCTCAATCCATCACTTGACCTCTGTAAACTTTCTTCATAGCGGAGCACTAGCCGGGCCGAAGGCCCGGCTGCGGCGCCCCATACTCATAGAACCTATGCCCTCATTTTTTATGGTCATGGCTAGCGGAATGTTTCGCGGGCGCTGTCTGCAACAAAAACATGTGTGTCGGAGATGTGTGTCGCGCAAGGCTAGCGCGCATGCGCGTATGACGCCACACAACATCCGGGATCTTAGCGGAGGACTAGCTCGCGGGCGCGTATGACGTCACAAAATATGCGCGTACGACGTCATGTTGAAACCAAAGCGAGGCTTTTTTTTCGCGCGGTTACACGGCCGAATGTCACGTCAGCTGGGAAAACACTTTGATGTTTTGCTGTGTTTACTGAGCGGAGAAAACGGTTTAAATTAAAGTCGTTATTTTCCTGCATTTTTTCGTGGTTTGCTACTCAAGACAGGGATGCTAATTAAGGGATACTCAGGAGCCGCTTTAGTGGAAAAAGAAGAGCTTTCAGGGATAAAATCTTGCTTCGAGGAACTATATAAGTTTTTAGCAATGCGAGAGATGGGTTCGTTTTACGGATTTCAGCACCAAAGCGGAGATTTAAAGAATTTCTAAGCACAGTAGTCGCCGGAGGGACTTAAAGGTAAAACAAATTACATTTTTCGATGGAAATTTATCTAGATATCAATCTGTGATTGACTTTTTGTTAATGCGTTCTCGTTAGTTTTGGAGAATTGTTTTTAAACGTGTAGCTTAAATTCAGTTGTATTAATTTCTTGAATTTCATCGAAGACACGGCTCGGCCTCGATGCGCGTTTTCCGTTTTGCTTTTCAACATAAACTAATGGAGATTTGAATAAAATTTATCGAAAAAAGATTGTGTTGTCCATTTTTATGTGTTTGTTCATTCATTACATAGGTTGAAAAGCGATTTTATGTAAACAAAACAAGACTTGAATTTTATTATAGTTCTAACTTCACTCGCGTGGCCGTATGCAAATATGTTTGTATTTTTGGCAATTTTGATTTCCAAATCAGTTTCTCAGGCATTTTTTGACAAGCTACAACTGTATTTTTTAACAGTAGTCGTAATAGTTATTCTAGACGGAGAAAAAGTTGTTTTTGTGAACTTTTGTACGGTCTAAATGTACTGTGCAGACGGTCGGGTAATACTGTTTTTGAGAATTGCTAAAATTGAAAAATAGCCCGGTCGTCAATATTAATCTTAATTCTTGTGCTTCCGACCTTTCACCTATTAGTTAAGTTTCATTTTAGTTAAGCTTGTTCAGAGGGTCTTCAGAGGGCGCCGCTGTTAGGCTAAGCCTAACTATATTTAGTATCACCCAACTAGTGGACTAATGCAAATCCTGCATTTTGATTGGCTACGCTACTAGGGGTCTAATAGTAATAGTCATCGAGTAGCGAAATTCGCCGGTTTTATTTTTCGTTTTATTCCCAAATAAATATTTCTTCAACTTGCAATTGCTTTTTTTTATTATTGCCTTTTTCTGTCCGACTAGTTGGGTGATACTAAAACAATTAGACCCTTCGCCCTCAAGGGCCACGGGTCAATAGCCCATTTGGCTTCGCCTCATGGGCTATTGACCCGTAGCCCTTTCGGGCTACGGGTCTAATTGTTAAATATTACAATTCCACTGACCAGTGCGTAAGACTTTCGTGGGAAAGGAATAGTTGATCGCGGAAAAAAGGAACAATTTGAAAGCCCTGCTCTGATGTTTTGTATTTGGTGTCCTTTAATGGAACATTAAAACCGATCTGCAGACTTTTAAAAATAGAGAATTTAGTTTTATCGACTGAGTCGATAAGGTAAATTGACCACCGTAAAAAGATTCAAATAGCTGACGTTTCGAGCGCTAGCCCTTCGTCGGAGCGAATCAAGGAATTGTGGGTAGTGTGTGGTTTTATATAGTAAGCGGTGGAGCTACGCTATTGGTGGAAATTTGGTGACGTGAAAAACAAATGTAGATTAGTTGAATGAAAAGCGTTCGTTGATTCCGTGGGGTTTGAGAGTGCCGATTTGAAAGATGATTTTTTGTTCTAGGTTTTTACGGCTTTCTGTGTTACCCTGGTGTAGGGAAAGGCCGCAGATTGTCATGTGTTGTTTAGAATGGTTAGTAAGATTAAAATGGCGCGCGACTGGTTTGGATGCGTCTTTGTCATTTTTTTCAACGTCTCGGAGATGTTCACGGAAACGGTCGCCCAGTCTCCTCCCTGTTTCGCCAATGTATATCTTTTTGCAAAAAGTACATGTTATGCAGTAGATAACATTTACGGAGGTGCATGTAAAACGATCAGTGATTTTAATAGATCGTTTGGGTCCTGTTATTTTGTCCGCGTTGTGAATGAAAGGACAAGTGTTACATCGTGTGCGTGTGCATTTGAAAGTTCCCGGTACATCGTCAGATTTCAGTGCGCTCGTAACTAGAAAGTTGCCTATGTTTTTGTCACGTTTGAATGAAATTAGTGGGGGTTGTGAAAAAATTCTGCCAGTTTCGGGGTCGTTTTGGAGTAATTTGAAATTTTTTAAAATGATGCTTTTGACTGTGTTGTTGTGTGGGTGGAAAGTGAGGGTGAATGGAATTCTCTCGTTCTCTTCCATCTGTGGCATTTGTAGTGCTGATTGTCTGTCGATCTGTTGTGCACGTTGTTGGCCCGTATTAACAACAGAGTCAGGGTACCCACGTTTCTTGAAAAACTGGCACATTTCTTCTGATTTGTTGGAAAAATCAGAGTCATCACTACATAGACGTCGAAGTCTGAGAAATTGAGAATACGGAATGGCGTTTTTAACGTGCGATGGATGTGAGGATGAATGTAACAGATAACTGTGGGAATCTGTAGGTTTGTAGTGCACACTTGTGGATAAACTGTTACCGTTGATTGAAATATTAATGTCAAGAAAAGCGACTGAGGTTTCGGAAATTTCCCAGGTATATTTTAGAGCTGGATGAAAAGTATTGACAGAAGTTATGAATTGATTAAGTTCCTCTTTACTGGAAGAGGTAGCGCCAATGCAATCATCGATGTAGCGGCCGTAGAGTTCGGGTTTGGTTCCGTGGTACTGATTAAAAAATTTTGTCTTCGATGTGGCCTACAAAAAGGTTAGCGTAGCTTGGTCCCATTTTGGTGCCCATGGCGACTCCATTTACTTGTTTGTAGTAGTTTTGGGAAAATGAAAAACAGTTAAGTGTCAAAACTAATTCGGCCAAGCGGAGCAGTGTTTCTGAGCTTGGGTTTTGAATGGAGCGCTGGTCGAAAAAATATTTTAGTGCTTGAAGTCCTTCGTCATTGGGGATGACGGTATATAAAGAGGTAATGTCCATAGTGAAAATTAATTTGTTTTCGCTGGGAAAACTGAAATCCCGGAAAATTTCGAGTGCGTGATTGGTGTCCTTAATGTACGAGGGTAGTGATTTGACAATGGGGGCCATGATTTTGTCTAAATAGCTAGAAATTAGTTCGGTAGGACAGCTACAAGCGGAAACAATTGGTCGGCCCGGATTGTTTGGTTTATGAATTTTAGGTTTGAAATAAACGCGTGAGGTTCTAGGAGTAGTGATGATGAGATTGTTGGCGGTAACTGGTAATTGTTGTTTAGTAATGAGGTCTTGGATAGTTTCTTTGACAATTTTTTGGTTGGTAGAAGTGAGATCTTTATCACAATTCCTTGATTCGCTCCGACGAAGGGCTAGCGCTCGAAACGTCAGCTATTTGAATCTTTTTACGGTGGTCAATTTACCTTATCGACTCAGTCGATAAAACTAAATTCTCGTGTTTCATCCCCCCACCGACGCAGCACCACAGTTTCTCTAGAAACTAACCCCATTCATTTTAAAAATAGAGACACGCAATTCTACCGCATATCTACGTTTAAGTAATAAAATTTTCCCATTGGAATAACGAGTTACTTCGTAGCTCAGTGGCATGGTTCATGGATCTGTGCGCGGAAGGCCCGGAGTTCGAATCTCTTTCAGGACCCACATTTTTATTTTTTTTTTCGGACTGGACATTAAAAAGGTGATGTACTGTTTTTTTAGATATGCGGTAGAATTGCGTGTCTCTATTTATACAAGACTGCAGATCGGTTTTAATGTTCCATTAAAGGACACCAAATACAAAACATCAAAGCAGGGCTTTCAAATTGTTCCCTTTTCGGCGATCAACTATTCCTTTCCATGAAAGTCTTACGCACTGGTCAGTGGAATTGTATGAAGAAAGTTTACAGAGGTCAAGTGATGGATTGAGCGAGCGAGTGGGCAAGTGAGTGAGTGAATTTGCCATCGTCTCCAATGACCCGTTCATTACGCTTCGCGTATTCACGCGCGGGTTCAAAATGAAATGAGAAAAAAATGAAAAATAAAATATAAAAATGAAAAATAAAAAAAAAATCTCGTTACGCCGATACGCCGTTACCCGTTACGCGTTACAACCGTTCTTTAGACCCGAAAACGAAATTTCGAACAGTGTTAAGGTTTTTGGATTTTTAATTTTATTGATTTTTTTTTATTTTATTACTTGTTTGACCAAAAAAATATAGGTTCCACAGGTTCCGCGGGTTCCACGGTCTGCAATCCTCGTTTTAGTAACACCCCATTTCATTGAGTTTGTAGTTAGTGAAGAAGCTAATGACTTCGTAAAATGCATTAGAGCTTTTTTCTTCTAAAAGCAAGCACCAGGAGTTCACATTAGAGTGGAGAAACTATATTTTAGGAAGAGTAAATAGGATGTCTCCAACGCCACGCCGAAGAGTAAACAATTCATAATGCAGAATTCGTATGTTTCCAGTAATTAGCTACAATATCAAACCAAAACCAAGACAGCTGTTAATCTCCGATCACTAAATGTAATAACATAAGATAGAATACCTATTTCAGTTTACACAAAATCCAAACATCCGCTACTGAAAATTGTCAGTTTACAAAAGGGATGCGTTGTTGCAAATGAGTTTTCTTGAAGTTAAACAAGACGTTAAATTCTCGTAATCATTCGATTTGGTCATGGTCACGGTTTCCTTCACGGGATTCTTAGTTGTAGGCCATTAATGTTTTTAAGCTTGCCGTGCTGTTAATTTGAGAACCAAAGGGGGCCCGGTCATTAAAGACTAAAGTGTGTTCGTGCGAAATGCGATACAGCAGTACTTCGAAATTACAAACAAAAATACTGTGAATCTCTTGAAAACAGCAAACATTAAAAGATTGCCTTGCTATAACTTTTTTCACAGAGACATACATGTATTTATGCATTTTAAGCCATCGATTTTCAGACTAATCGAAAAGGAATAATGCAGTGTTTTTGTTTTTAAAGACGCTTTCGGTTACATTTGGAAAAATATAATGTATACGCAAGACATCATGCTAACAATGGGAAAGCTTTTCCCATAGTATGTTGTCATTGGATAAAGGGCCGGCGTAAAATTGAAAACAAACATTTAAGGAAGATTATATAAAGGACCAAAGCTGCGGGAATCGTCGTATTAAGCAGGCGTCTCTTGTAAGAGACGTTTCAATCAGCTTCTATTCGACCTGTGTCGTTTTCCACACTCCCTTCACAAGCTTGGCTAATTGGTGCATTTGTCAAGTTTTCATATCTTTGTGTCGTCGCTTTGAGATCGATCACGTGGACCTGAGGACAACACAGGAAAATTATAATTTATATGATTCGCGTTCAGTAATACATTTGAAGCGGTAATCAAATTAAAGAGACCTATAGGTCAGGTATTCATTGCTACAGTGGCCCTTGTAATATTGCTATTGTTGCCAGAACAATCCAAGGCATATTCAGATCAAGACTTAACAACATGGCAAAAAACGATGGAATTTCATTACCGTTGGTAATCTTCGGATCTTGTTTTTACTTCGTGGTGTACACGTTATCTATCACGGGAAACTGTTTTGTCCTATGCGCTTGTTACAAAAGACGCTCCTCATCGCTGAAATGGTTCATAGCCAACTTGGCGACCGCCGATTTAACATTTGCACTACTTAGCATATTGGATATAGTAAGTTTTCTTTGGACCTGGGTTGGCGGGCAAGTAACCTGTAAAATACAATGTTTTTGGATCGAAGCATGCTACACTACTTCAATAATGACTTTAGTTCTCATCAGCTTTGAACGAATCAAGGCAGTGGTTAATCCATTCAACGCAAGACTGAGTGACCCGGAAAGCGCGTATAAAAAGGTGATCGCCTTATGGGTAATAAGTCTAGTCGTTTGCTCGCCTCTGCTTTATGCCTATCAAGTTTTAACACTAGATCACAATGGCCAGGTTATCTGTACCAACAGGCCATTCGGAGATTTAGGAAGACAGGTCTACTACAGTATTCATGCTATTTGTTTTTTCATCGTTCCACTAATATATATGATCTATGCTCAGACAACTATTTTCCTAACTTTACGATCAAGTATACGCGTCTTCCCAACGCAAAACTCTTTTGCAACTTCATCCACCAATCGGCATCGCAAGGTTGCCAAAACTTTATCGGCCCTAACTTTGGCTTTTATAATATGTTGGTCGCCTTTCATGATTTTTCGAACGTTAATGTATTTCAATTTGTCAAGTGAAGGGCACATTTGGAGAGCGTCTCAGCTACTGGTTCTCTCAAACACGGCAATAGATCCGATACTGTATGGAATTTACGGAGAGGGCTTGAATTTAAGACAATCTATACAACATATTTTTACGTGCCTCACTTGCCGGAAAACGTCATCAAGTGCTAGAGTTATTAATGCAGGAAGATCCACTGGGAAAGTTAACACAAATATCTCCACGATCACAGGAACAAATCAAAGCAAACTTACCAATTTATATACCAGTGAAGTGTGATTTGTTTAAGCAGAACTCCGATTTTTCTTCCATTTCCTCGTTCGCTAAATGTTACTTAAAGGAGAAGTATCACGGGAATTTTGATGTTTTTTTGGTCAAAGCCATTTTACAATACCTTTACTTATTTACAAAGTAATACTAAAACACCAAGAGAGTGAAATCAACCAACTCTTGAAAGAAGACAGATTATGGTCTGTTCTAGTCCATTTGGAGACGAAAATGTGGTAACTTGAAAAAGATTAGGCTAATTTTTTTCAAGTTGTATTTCATTGAGACCCAGTCCGTCTATGACCAGAGACACTAATCGACAGTTTGATATATTTTGTGATAATTTATCACACCATTGGAGATTTATCTTCCGGTTTCTGATCATACAATAACATTTTCTGCTTTTTGAAATGACACCAAATCCCCGTGATACTTCCCCTTTAAACTTAGTAAAGATACTACAATTTGCTAATGGACGTACAAGGGGGGGGGGGGGGGAGGGGGGGGGGCGTTGGATACCACACCCCCCCTTAAGGTTTTTCTCCAAGTTTTTCAAGACCATTTATGATTAGCATATGCCGTCTTCAGTAGCCGTCTTCGTTTATCGTTGAGACACATTTTGGTAAAGTTTGGCGACAACCGGTTGCTATGGTGACGAGATATTACGTCATAAGTAGCATGAGCTCAAGCCATTTTTAAATAAAAATGCGTGTTTTTCACCTTTTTGGGGTAAGAAAACATATAAAATGCAACCAAAAGCATCAAAATGTTTAATTGTATGTTATTTTGTAACTATAACGTAAAATATTTGCAATTTCAGTATTTTCCGATAAATTTGAAGTGTTAGTAAAATCCAAGATGGCAGCAATCTTGGCGGCCATTTTGGATGACGTCAAGGACCCCCAGCAGGGCCACAACCCATAATATTTACGTTATCTTGTAGCGAACATCACAGGCTATCTATTAGACGTAAAATATTTCCGAAATATTGCAACATCGCAAAAACCCAAGGGGGGTGGCGGGGGGTTGTTGCCTCCCCTTGTACCACGGTAGGGGTATAAGTTTGCGTGTACGTCCGAGGGTTAAATGTCAACTGAGCTAAACTGAGTTGCCGTCGTCGTAGCTTAAAAGCTCCCTAATGTCATTATCAAGAGGGGAATCTATCGAACTGACAGACAGGTTTCCAATTTTTACTATCACTGACTTTAAAAAGCCAAAAACATACTTTGTTTCAATAGAAACCGACTAATAATGGTTGGGTTTTATTGACAATTACTATACGGTACTAGTGCAATGAAACAATGACAAATTGTCTATGACTGCGGATGGCTAAGATGGAAATGGGTTGCAACTTGAAAACAGTGGCCATTTTTTGTTCAAGTTCTTCCCTTGTGTGTTGAACAAACCACATCAATAGATAATAAGAATAATCAAATAGGAAATATCCAATGTGTGCAAAAGGATCAATAATCAATTTAATGCTATGCTGCGCTTTCGAAAACTTACACCCAGGGACACCTTACTTAAGCTTTACAAAGCGTACATTTTACCACAATTTTACTATTGCTCTTCTGTCTGGCGTTTTTGTGGGGCGCGCAATACGGATAAGCTAGAAGCGCTAAATAAGAGAATACTTAAATTTATACTTGGGGATTACTCGTCCCCATACAGCAGTCTTCTCAATAAAGTCAACTCTACTTCTTTAGGTAATAGGAGCGTTCAGAATTTCCTTATAGAGCGTTTTCACTCACGTGACCTTCAGTCCCGTGGGACTCAAATGACAAAGGCCATGGCAGCCATGTTGGTGTTCCTAACAAAAGAAGTTAATTAAAATTATTTTGTACGGAACACCAATATGGCGGCTATGACGTCAAGTGAAACGCTCTATACCTGTATGGAAAATATGTTTTCACTCCGGTCTTCTTAGATCTTCTTATGATGATATTCGCGGCAATTACATTCTGTCACTTAGTAAACCTAGAATTCGTTTTCTTATTTCTCAGCTAAGCTGTGGAATGCGCTGCCTGATTCTACCCGTACTAGTGTATTTACAGACTTTAGAAGGAAATCCAGGGTTGTAACTTTCTGTAGTCGCTTTTCGCTTAGCTGAATGAATTTCAAATGATATAAATTTATTTGTAAATACTATATACTTCACTAATACAACGTATTTTTTTTGTTACTTTTATGTTCTCGAAGATATTAGCTTCTGTAAGCTACTCTGCAATTCGAAAGGGAATAAAGTTTATGTATGTGTGTATGTATGTATCAAAGTGACGGACCATCTGTTCTCCCTTTGATGAATAACGCTTAATTTCCCCTTAGTGTTCTAAGGGCATTTTGGGTATGAGCAAAGGCATGTAGTCAATTAAAGCCCCATTTACACTGCAGAAAATTTTAGGCACGGCTCGGATAAAAGTGGTACGCGTACCCAAAAAAATAGTACTGATTAGTCATTTACACGTCCTTTCTTCCACCGTGTTAAACGATGTAAAATTATGTTTTGGTACGGGTAAAAGGCTCAACATCTCGGCCAGCGTACTCGATTCTTGCTTAGTGCGTACGCTGCTAACAAATCGGTGCTGACCAAAGGCGCGAAGGCTCATCAGAGAAAAGTTGGTTCGGCACGGCTAATCGCTTACACTGCACACCTTATCCGAGCTGGGCTAGATTTTCAGGATCGCGTACCAATTTTATCCGTGCTCGGACTACCTCTCGACATGGTCCGAGCACGGGTGAAAGTTTGGTCCGGCACGGATGGGGCAAAGAAGTTTACACGACAAAATCTATCCGTGCCGAACCAATTTTTTTGGTACGCGTACTTTTTTCATCCGAGCCGTGCCAAAATTTTTCGGCAGTGTAAATGGGGCTTATATTTAGTATAATTCTGGCCAAAAACAGCAAAATCCCTCTGACTTCGCCTCTTTGATCGTTACATACTTACTTTTTTTACTTTCCCAAAGGGACAATGCTAGATCATTTGACGGAAATGATTTGCCGTTGACACCCTTATTCAATATTCCGTTCTAGAAAAACAAAGTAGATACTAAGTTTTTCTTATGTTTTTTGGGCTACAATTGTGATCCAAGCAAGCACTCCTACGTCATACTTAACATGGACAAAAATTAAGAACGGGTGATTCTTGATTCTTACATCATGCATGGTTGAATGTTTTGCTCAGAATCGCAGCATTTAGAACGGAATACCTAAGGAAGCTTATGCTGTGTCACACTGGCTCTTTTTTTCTAGTATTTTGTTTTAACTTGTTTCGTTTATTGCGAGGGAGGTCATATTACCCCAGATCCAAGCTTCGACAGGTTGTAAAGAAATGAAGCCACACCTCCTCGCTCATCGAGACGCCAATAGAAACAGTAACCCATTTCCTTCTCACAAGAAAAGCAAACTTATACTTTTTTAAGAAATGTGCGGTGTTTTTTCGGTGATAATGATCGCGAGATCGAGTTTGAGGAAGTTGAAAGATTAATTTAGGGCTGCAATCGCATAAAGACACCTGTGCACTTGAAAAAAAAAAAAAGCCGTTGACATTAATGTTCCTTAGATACGTCCTCGCACTACAGGACAGTTTGAAATTTACCGGCGGTTAGAGCAGCCACATACAAAAAGGTGAAATTCTGGGCTTTCAAAGGGAACATAAACACCGGACGATTTTTCCCCAGGCAAAACTGGCAGCTGCTACTGTGCACTTTAATAAGTTTAGTTCAGTTACTACGTACCCTTCAACCTAATCTAAAATTGCAAATGGTGAGTAGATTTTTCATTGGTTATAGTTTTCAACAAGGTGTTGGTTATACTTTGTTGAAACACAACTATAATGATCAAGTACTATATTAAATGGATTTTTCAATATGAAATTGTAGGAAATTTCCGCTGGGCATGTATATTCATAGAAAGAAAACGGATGAAGATTGATTAGATTGGATGAAGGTAAAAAAATGACATTTAGTCGCCCCGAACTGTAATTTATTCGATCCGGATGTGTTGTTCCTACATGTCAGAACAAAATCAAAATAATTTTATGTGCGTTTATCGTGTGGGATTGTTTATCAGTAAGGTGGATCACCCACTTTGTAAACTATTCGACTTTAAAATCTTCGAGGAGGCTTCCCCAATTAAATCAGACTAGCACGAACAGCTGTCATACATACTTAGTTTATTTTTTACCATTAACAAATGACCGATGGCTATGAGTTTGAGCGGTGTTTAAATAAAATAGACAGCTGACAAAATGAAAGTGACAAGAAACAAAGAAGGAAAATTCGGAGTAGAAAAGCGGAGAATCAAGTGCCTTTCAATTATATGCAACTTTCTCGTTATTTGCCTTTATATTCCGCCCTATTGTTCTAACCACTTCTGTATCAAATTATTCAAAGACAGCTTGTGTTCGGTGTAATTGTATTCCTTTTGTTGAAGATATTACCAAAAAGCGCAATATCACAGGGAACTGAGGATACGCCGATAAGAGGCGGGATTCTCTTCATAATTTGATCCGGACTCAGATAATAGACCGTACTGGATTGTGCAATAAAATGAGTTTCCCATCGATCGGCACACGCATCGTTGCTATATTTGGCATTCATTTATCCACTCGACTCCTTGGTTTGCACAATTCACTCCAATCGCCAATCGACCATCACAGAACTTTGCTTCGGATAATATCAGCAATATCAAATAGTTTTTATTTTCAAACTTTAAACTTCAGAGGTCAAACTACTGCTACGATCAAACTTTTAGAGTTCGTATGGGAAAAATTGCAATCCTTTCAGCTTATCATTGGAAGAAAATATACAGCTTAGAAAAGTAGTGTTTTTCGAATCCGCTATTATAGATTGCGGTCTCGAAATTTTCGCACTGTTTCTCACTTGAGTTAGCAAGTAAATGCTCATAGCATCACTGCAAAATATGCTTCCCAGCACTATTCAAAAGCGATTCGGAACGATTGTTTATGTTGATGTTTGGATTGAAAACCATCTGCAATTGGTAACCGGGCATTATACAATGATTTTATCACACCGATTAGAGCCGCCTTGTCGGATTTATCTATGAGTATAAAAAAAAAATGGCCAAATTATCACTCTTTCCGTACGCAGTTTTGCTAATGGACTTTTTGATGACATTCGGCGATACATCTACAACTCGAAGAATTACATTAGAATGAAATTCTTTTGAGACAAGTGCACCAAATCGAGTAGAATTTTTTGATTAAATGAAAATAGGTATTTTCGTCAACAATTTCGTACTTTTAAATTACTCGGAATTTAATCCATGGCGATGTTGTCAGTAGAGAAAATTTAAAGCGCGTTCCAAATAGCGACTGAAATTAAAGACGAACATTACAATTTGATGTCCAAGTTGCCTAATTGCAAGTTTTTGTCATATCGATTTGAAAAACCGAAAATTAAAAACGTATTGTTAGACCAGCTGTCACTTGTAGATTAACTTAAAATATATATTCCTTGAATGTTTCACATGCAGAAGAAATACTTCCAAGGATAACAAAAACTGCGGCCGACGATCCTTTTTAAACTATTCTATGCTTTTCCTTAACCTGAAACTGCCATTTCTTTAGTGAAGGAATGATCTAAATAAAATTCACTATATACTCAGTCAAATGTACATAATATGGCCAAGTGATAATGTTTTATTTTTATTGTCTTATTTCGACGGCCAATTTGATTGCTATCGATACATGTAACTAAAATGTATCGATAGCAGTTACTTGACCTGAACTAAAAAGTTAGCCTTCGAAGTCAAGGTCTTATCATTTCCTTGACGATTTAGAACACCTCCTTTGCAGTCAGAAAAATGACGTCAATAATTTTCTTTTCAATAAATAATGCTTATCAACTCAAAGCAAATATTCAAATTGATTTTCAAAATACATATTCATAGATCGGAAAGTAGTGAACCACCTCCAAAGAAACAAATTTACTCGACGGGTTATTTTAACTGCAGTGAGATTTTTCATCCATAACGAAGCAGATGTGCCCACTGCTAAAACAAAGGATTTATCAGTATGAGCATTGAGGCGTTGGTATAATACAACACCTGTAATCGTGGTTTTCAGTCCTGTTACAATTTCCCAAAAATTAAAGGATTTGATAGACCTGAAGTAATGGTTACAGACGATAGATTCCCTACAGCGATAGTCGTTGTATTCACCTTTTTTTACTTCGTGGTGTTCCTGTCATCCGTCGTAGGAAACCCGTTCGTATTATGGGTCTGCTATAAAGAATTAAAAAGACGCACATCTTCATTAAAGTGGTTCATCATCAACTTGGCCGTTGCTGACTTGACGTTCACCTTGCTGACCACGTTGGATTTGATAAGCTTCTTATGGACCTGGGTCGGTGGTCAGCTGTCCTGTAAGCTAGAAAGCTTTTTAGTCGAAGTATGCTATACAGCATCGATAATGACTCTAGTTCTCATAAGCTATGAGCGATTTAAGGCAGTGGTTGTGCCATTCAATGCGAGAATCGCAGCTCCAGAAAGTGCACGTTATAAGCTTATTGGCGTCTGGGTAGCCAGCTTAGTTCTTGGGTCACCCGTGCTTTATGCCTATCGGGTGGAAAAAGAGAACAATGGTACGGTATATTGCAGTAACACTAAATTCGGAGATTTAGAAAGACAAATCTATTACGGAATTCACGCTGTTTCCTTTTTTCTGGTTCCGCTAATATATATGATTTATGCGCAAATTTCCATTTTCCTAACTTTACGGTCGAGCGTCTTTTCAACTCAAACTGTGTCCGTTGCGGCATTCTCAAACCGACGAATGCACTGTAAAGTTGCCAGGACTTTAGCGGCCTTGACCTTTGCCTTTGTAACGTGTTGGACACCATTCATCGTGGTTCGAACATTGAGGTATTTCAATTTGACGGCGGTTAAGGGCTATATCTGGAAAGCATCCCAACTTCTTTTACTGTTAAATACGGCGTTAGATCCTGTCTTGTATGGCCTTTATGGAGGGAATTTGAAGCCATTTCTTCGACGTATATTCAAGTGTAAAAACATTAGATCGTCCACACGAGTGGAGAATATTGCCATGGAAGGAACGATCCGTGAGGAGCCATAAGGGTTCCTCGCAGGATGTTCTACTTCAGTTGACGCGGTCCATCTGGTTGTAACTCGTATGAGATGGATTATAAACATAAATCAATTGTTTTTACTATAAAAATTAGCAATAAAAAATCACGACGTTTCGACCTCTCCGAGGTCATTTTCAAGTGGATGTAAGAATACAGAATTAGCATAAATATATGACAGTATAAAAGCATAAGAATGTAGAGAGCGTAACAGAATTTGCACGGATCCATGTAAACACGTGGTCTAGGAACAAAATTCGTCCGTGCAAAAATTTGTCCGGACCCGTGTAAACGGGGCCTAATTAAATAAATAAAACAAGAGTTAAAAGGACTTTCTAAACAAATAACTTAGCGCGAATTGAGTCGCACTGTTTGTTCAGTGTTGGCTTGAGTTCTTTGATAAAAAGCATTTCAAAAATAAGACAATCAAATTTGTTCTGACACTTCTTTAAAATCTTAAAACTTCGCGCAATGTCATTCAAGTCCATATCATGCTGCTCTATGAGGTGGTTTCCGACTGCCGACCCCTTGTGTTCTTCAATGCGTTGATGTAAGTGTCGGCATGTGTAGCCGACATAACCTGCATCACACAGATCACACTGGAAATGGTATACAACGCATTGTTGATTCACAAGGGGCGGCTTGTCTTCCTTCACTTTGATTTCGTCCTTGATCTTTCGACTGGTGTACACAGGACTAATTTCTGCATTTATCTTGCGGCTGAGGTCTCTAAGTTGTCTTCTAACTGAGTCAGCAGATTTCTGGTCTTTGAATGGGAGCACGATTCAGATTGGATCTTAATCCTTCTCAGACGCTTGCTGTTTTGCACGTTGATCATCAGATATCTTTCCATCAACGAATTGCCGGATGGTGGACTGCACGAGCTTGTCCGGGTAGCGCAGTCGTGAGAACATCTCTTTGAGGCGTTCACATTCCTCATGGAAAAGCTGCCACGTAGAAGAGAGTTTAAACGCACGGTTAAGCATGGTATTCAGTAGTGAACGTTTATATTTCCCATCCACGTGGCTTTGGTAATGTAACAGTAGCCCAGTGTCTGTTGGCTTCCTGTACACCTTCGTGTCCAGCCGGCATCCATTCTTGATGATTTCCATTCCGAGAAAGGGAAGCTTGCCATTTTCTTCGAGCTCTATTGTGAAAGCAATGGAAGGGTGACTGCTGTTCAATGTCGATAGAAATTCAGAGGCTGATTCAACATCAGGCATTGTGCAGAGTGTGTCATCTACATAGCGTTTGTAGAACGCAGGCAATTTGTTTTGGGCTTCCAGTTGTCTCTCGATGTTACACATGAAAGCGTTGGACAACTGGAAGCCCAAAATTAGGCTTTAATTTAATTAGGCCCCGTTTACACGGGTCCGGACAAATTTTTGCACGGACGAATTTTGTTCCTAGACCACGTGTTTACATGGATCCGTGCAAATTCTGTTACAGATTGCAGTGGTGTTTACACGGAAACTTGCACACTTAGCCGTTCAAAAATTCGTCCAGTTCCGCCGGTCCCGTGTAAACGCAAGGTGGAACCGTGCAAGTTTTTGTCCGTGCAAAAATTTGTCCGGACCCATGTAAACGGGGCCTTAGTTTAATTTTATTTATCACCTATATTTACATATTTTACCACATTTTTGCGCTCTCTACATTCTTATGTTTTTATACTGTAATATATTTATGCTAATTCTGTATTCTTACATCCACTTGAAAATGACCTCGGAGAGTAGTTATTAGGGAGGGAGTCAAACACGGTTTTTTCAAACCCCTAAATAAGCGGTCCTCACGCGTTCGGACCGCTTATTTAGGGGTTTGAAAAAACCGTATTTGACGTCCCTCCCTAATAACTACTCTGGATACCCCACCCTCAAACCCCGTAAGAGGGGGTCAAATGCGTTTTTTCCCGAGCCCGCCCGCAACGGCAAGCGAGACATAACCAATTGGAGAAATCCCTACCTTGGTATATACGCAATGGCACAACCCCGGCAACGAAGACGACGTGATTCCAATCAACGCGAGGTGATTGCCTGGCTGGACGAACAGGCACGAAATGTCGAGCGGATCGAGCCTGCCGACGACAATAATGCTGAGGGCGAGCCTCAAAACAATCCGCAGGAGCTAGATTTTGAACAACTTGTTCAAATCTATGATCGGGTTGACCAATGGGTTGAACACGGCAGACGAATAATCCGGTTCCGCTTTGTAAACAATCTCGAAAACTCTCTTGTCGGCAGAATTTTGAACAAAATGTGAAGCGTAAATTGATTACGCTTCACATTCGAGTTACGAAACACTGAAACCGAGGAGTTGAGAATGTTTTATCAAAACAACCACAACAGTCGTTGGCTATCCACTCTTTCCGAGACACGACAGTGGCTGCAATCCCATGAAGAGCTTCGTCTTCAAAACGACTCAACTCAACAGGCCTGACACCAAATGGGTTTACGAACGCACTGCCCTGCTTGATGTCAAAGTCATGCTGGATCGACAACCCTTGCAAATAGGCCTCGGGCGTATTCCTGATTGGATTCGCAACAAAAGAGAAGTCATTGCCCTTGACAATTTCAACGACAATCTTTGTCTCTTTCGTTGCTTGGCTGTCCATCGAGGAGCTCGTAGAGATTACAACACTCGCAGAACCAGGGAACTTGCGGAAAGCTTCTTCGCAGTTTATCCGGGGCTTCGAGGCCAGCTACATTTGCGGCACTTCTCTAAAATCGAAAGGCATTTCAAGCAAGGAATTGCCGCATATCTTGTTCTCCCCAATGGTGACTTCATTTTATCTCACACCCCTGCGAATTACGACAAGGTGGGCGCTTCAACCATGACTATCGGTATTCATGAGGGCCACTCCTTCTTGATCACCGATATCAATAAAGTCACAAACAATTACACTTGTGGCGAGTGTGGTGGGAGGTTCACACGTGCTGATAACTTGAAGCGCCACTCCAAGACGTGTACTCGAGGCCAAACCAAAATCGACTGCCCCGGGAAACGTGTCCTCCGGAGTCATCTTTTGAGAAAGCCATTTACCCAGAAGGCGGTTTCGGTGTCAAGGCAGTGTGCTGGCTGGAGTGGGAGGCGAAGCAGCGTGACATTCACATCCACCATCACAGATGCGGCCATGGCGGTAAGAGCTATATTTGTGGGGCTCCAGTCGACGGCTATCACCCAGAAAGCAAGACAGTTTTCCAGTTCCACGGTTGTTTCTGGCACGGTTGCGAGGAATGTTACCCCGAGGGAACGAGGGACGAAGGTGTATATACTGACCGAAGGGGCAATACAATCACAAGGATGGTTGCTTACCAAAAGACTCTGCAACGAACTCAGTTGCTTCGAGACGCTGGGTACATCGTGGTGGAAAGGTGGGAACACGAACAGCCTTCCCCCTGGTGGAATGACCGTTGCCCACAGAAAAGAAACAAAACATATCCCCACGCGATCGTCTACGACTTCGAAGCGTACCAGGACAAGACCAAGGCAGCTCGCCCGACACGCGATCTCTCTTATGAAAGCGAGCATGTGCCCATCTCAGTCTCCATTGCCGACACGTTGAACCCTGAGCCTGAGTACATTTGCTCCAAAGATCCTGAAAAGAAAGAGGGGCGCATCATGTTCATCAACACTCCCAGCTACAAGTTCTTGGACATCATGAATTATTTGGCCCCAGGCATCACGTACGACAAGTGGGTCAAGACGTATGGAGCGACACAGACCAAGTCCTGGCTCCCATACGAATGGTTTGACAGCGCTGACAAGCTGGATTATCCTGGTCTCCCCCCATACGAGTCCTGGTACTCACAACTCAAAAACGCTTTCGTTCTTTCTCCCAAGGAGCACGAAGAATGCAATCGCATCTTCCACGAGGAAGGCATGAAGACATTCGGAGACTGGCTGGAGTATTACAACAATCTAGACGTGTCTCCCTTCCTCGAAGCTCTCCAAACGATGAAGGGCTTTTACACTGGCCTCGGGGTTGACATCTTCAAAGACGCGGTCTCCTTGCGCTTTCCCGACCAGAAAAAGCTTCTGGGTGTACTGTCAGCGAAAAAGATGTTAATCTACGCACCCCTCTTGAAATGGTATCTCAACAGCGGGCTCAAGATCACGGCAGTCTACCGCACGATCGATTACAACCCTAAAAAGCTCTTCGACTGGTTCGTTCGCGAGGTCGCGCACAACCGAAGGAAAAGCGACGCTGACAAGGATAAGGCACTGCTTGCTGAAGTGTTCAAGCTCCTTGGCAACAGTGCTTACGGCAAGTTCATCGAAGCCGTGGAGCGCCAGACAAGAACGTTGTACACAACTGACGAGGACGAGGTCGACAAGAATCTCCGCTCACCCTTGTTCGATGATCTCGAAGAGATCGGAGATGCTTACAAGATCGAGCTGCGCAAGCCAAAAGTCACAATCGACCGCCCTTTTCAAGTGGGTATTGTTGTGTACCAACTTGCCAAGCTCCGCATGCTGGAGTTCTATTACGATTTCCTAGATTACTTCATCGACAGGCGCGACTTCGAGCTCATCCAGATGGACACGGACAGCATGTACTTCGCTCTTGCGCACGACACTCTGGAGGAGGCCCGGAACTTTGCGACCAGTTCGAGGCGGAGAAGAAGAATTGGTTGGCGTGGGAAAAGTGGAGCGGCAGAGAGCCGGGCTTGTTCAAGCTTGAGAAGGAAGGCACACGGGCCATCGCCCTGTGCAGCAAGTGCTATTACGTAGAAAACGAGGCTAGCGGCGAGGCCAAGACGTCCTCCAAGGGCGTCAACAAGAAGCAGAACGAGCTTCGCTGGGAAAGGTACGAAAGAGCCCTGCAGGGGGGCAGGGACATGGCCACCAACAGGGCTTCCGAATGCACAACGGGGCCATGTTCACGTACGAGCAGCACAAGCTGGGCCTTTCCGCTTATTACGACAAGCGTTGGGTGCTGCCAGACGGCATCCACACAGAACCAATCGAGTTTCAAGCTGGGGGCAACTGAGTGCCCGGGGGCACAACCATCAACTCCTCACGAACAAACCCTCTCTTGGGCCCATCGTAGAGATAATACACGACAGGCGCATCTGGCTTGGTGACAACCTTCTCAATGTTGTGGACCTTCAAAGACCAGATCGGATCGATCGCCCGCCTCCCACCTCCTTCTAGCTCACCGGGATAATAAAGATATCTCACACTCACCCGGGGAGGGAGCTTCTTCTCATAAACCCCAACAGGCCTAGCATATGGAGTCGCGGGCTTGGCTGAAACGGCTTTCTCTTTGATCGCTTTCGCAGGCTTCTTGCCAGTGAGTCTTGTTACTTCATTGTTCAAGGCCGAGACATCTGGCAGTCTTTTAACCCAAGCAGTCGAACGGCCAGAGGGCATATTCATTTCAACGGCATACTGATAACCAAACAACCTTTCAGCCAGGGTGCGATTGAATCTCTCCACAATTGCTTGGTCTCTGTGGATATCAACCCGCCCGCGACGAATGGTCGTTTTGTTATCCTCCATGGCCTTAGTCACAGCCCCCATAAACTCTTTCCCAGTGTCAACTTGCAAGAGTTGAGGCCATTTCAAAGGCCCCCTCCTGTAGATCTTCTGAAATGCCCTTGACACTTCTTTAGACTCTTTCGAAGTCAGGGGCTCTGCTGCTTTGTAACGGCTAGCCACATCAACAAGGGTTAATGCGTATTTGTAAACCTTTCTCCCACGAGGAAGTTTGTCGTGGGGCAGGAAGAGAAGATCTGCTTGATGCACTGCATTGGGTGATGAGACATCAAACTTGGGCCGGGGGATATGGCGTGGCGCTGGGAGGTAAACTTGCCAAAGGGCTTGTTTGACCAGCCATTTCTTTGCGACATCATCAGAGACCTTGACCGCTGCAGCTAGCTTTTTCACAGCGGCAAGACCTTTCCAATACCCTTTCGGACTGTAATAGATCTTTGAGAGTTTCGCCTCCATAGAGGGTATATATTTGTTTACAGAAAGCGATAAGCCGCATACCCACCCGCAAGCAGGGTGCCTCCAATGAACACAAGTTCACCATTCTGCTGTTGTGGGCTGGGCTTGTAGAAGTCCGAGAACTGAGGCTCTTTGTAGTCTTTGATTTTTTTATCTGGTTGCGTTTGGTGCATCTGGTTATACAAGACCAGGGCTTGGTCGGTGGTTTGGAAGTTTTTGCTAGCTTGGTGTTTAATCCGATCGTTGGCTGCAATCCAGTCGAGGAGCTTGGTGCGGTCCTTCTGGTATTTGGCGTAAGCCACTTGGTATTGTTCAAGGGCTTTGTCATGACGCATTTTCTCATCCATTGCTGCCTTTCCGTTATCACCAGACAGATATTTCGCTAGATAATTGCCGCCTGTGAAAGCGGCCGCATTGAGAACAGTGGCAAGGGCCATTATTGCAATCGAAGCCATTGTGGTCGTGTGTATACATATGGTTTTTACATGTTGTCTGGGAGGATTTTCTGGTCCTCGAGATATTTCTTCAGCGCGATGCTGCCAGCCATGACGGCTGTGAACTTGACTAAGTTCATAAAGCTTGCGCTGGGGTCGGGAGTTAAGTTTTCTTTGATGGTCTTTTTCCCAATCCAACCAATACCAGCGACAATGCCAGTGATTGTTCCGGCTTCGAGGATAGACTTCACAAGCTTGTTGTCAGACATGGTTTGTGTGCAGTATACATATGATTTTTGTTTTTTTATTCCATTTTTTTAATTCCTTGTCTTACCGGAATTCGAGATGGGGGTGTTGCTGGTGGTGCGTTTGCTGATGTGTTTGCTGGTGTGTTTGCTGGTGTTGCTGGTGTGTTTGATTTGCGCCCAAGCTTTTGCATTATGGCTTCGCTTTGGTAATACACACCCGCAGCAGAGACAACCAACCCTCCAAACCCCAGAATATAAAAGATTGAGTTGTTGTTGCTGTCACTTGTTGTGTCACTTATTGCACCACTTGTTGTGTCACTTGTTGTGCCGCTTGTTGAGGGTGCAGGCTTTTGTGCTTCGGCCTTTTTCTTTGCTTCACGGGCCAGGCGGTTGCGTTCTGCTAGCCTTTTGCCAGAAGCAACACGGCCGGGGTTCTTTTCTGTTGCAGGCTTTGTTTTCGGGGCCTCAGAGGTAACACGGGCAGGTGTTGGAGTTGGAGTTGGAGTTTGAGTTTCTTCAGGGATCGTCTCGAGTGGTGTGTCCATAGTGGGTATATATATGATTTTTATTTTTACAAGATGTGATAAGTGTGCTGACAGGTTGCTGTCAGGTTCCAGCCAGGTTCCTTCAAGGTTCCTGCGAGGTTACCCCAGGTCCCAGCCCAACTTCATCAAAGCCCTCAAGTGGATAGCCTTCACTGTCTCTGGTTGGATGTGTTGGTTGGGGTTCAAATTCTATTAAGTCAGGCTCTCGTTCAAACTTGATGTGTTTTGTTGTGATGAGAGCAGCATTGGCAAGCGCCAGCAATCGTCCGCATCGCATGGCAAGAGCCCCAGCAAGATTTGACAGCTCCTGGTTGATGATGTAGTCGTTTTTGAGTTCTTGCTGCAACTCCTTGAGATCATCAACCGGGATCACCAGGCCAACGCCTTTAGACGCGAGCATGATGGCGGAATCAACTAGGGATTCGGTTGTCTTGTTGCCTATGTAGGCCTCGTACCTTTTGCAGTACTTCTCAACGTCCTTGTCTGACAACCGCTTGACATGATCGTGTGTGAACTGCACGCCGATAGCTTCTTTGGCCTTGCCAGTTGAAACAGCTTTTCACGTTTGGCAGGAATGCCATTGTCACCAACTATCCCTGTGGGAGGTGTGGTTTCAGGGGTGGCCTCCAGCATCTGCATTACTTCGTCAAAAACGGCCTTGTCTTCAGCTGCTTCTGCCATCATCAGGGGTATATATATGTGTTTATTTTTCAATAATTCTCTTGATGTCTGGCAAAAGAGTTTCAAGCTCTCGTAAAAGCCCCGCCATGGTGTCTGGCATAGAATTCAACCGCAATGGATATCTGTTGAGAAGTATGAGGCGCAGATCTTCCTCACAAGCGGCTTTGATAATTTTGTTTTGCGCATCAAGTGTGTGTTTGTGCAATTCATCCAAAAGCTGTGAAAGCACAGTGAGCTTGTGTAGGCTGGTTGGCGCATTCATGGCATGTATATATGTGTATTTTACATCTTGTACTCAATTCCATACGGGTGCCTCAGAGAGAAAACCAGGTGGGAGAACTTACGGGATTTGAGCCTTGCGATAAGCTCTTTGTACTCCTCGTGGGAGAGCTCGCCGGCATAGTCTTCGAAGATGGCCTTAGTTGTCTTGCTGGAGGGTGTGTAAAAGAGCACGATCGCTGCAATGTTATCACGATATGGCTTGGCAATGCTGGTGATCTGCTGGGTCAAGACCCACACGGATATGCCCTTATGTCTTGCGCTGAACCCTAGAGTTACCAGCTGGCTCGTGCGGCCTTTGACATCTTTGGAGTCGGCGCAGTCATCGAGTATGAATAGAGTGTTGGTGCATCTGAAAAAGAAGCTCGCCAACTTCAACCAGTCTTCGATCTCATGCTGTTGGCAGACAATCACGAAGATGTGCGGATCGCGGTCCACGAAGCCATCGTATGTCTTGTTCTTGACAAATGTGGGGCAGAAAACGATGTAGTCAAAACAACCCCTAAAAGGACCTTGCAGTTGGTTTAGAAGATACTGTGTCTTGCCAGAGTTAGTGGGTCCCACGATTAGTGCATTGAATGGCAGCTTTCTTGGGTCCATAACCAACACCTATATTAGTTGTTTTGCAAAAAATTGGTTCATGTGTTGGTGGGGAGGGTGCCTTTGCCAGAAGTCTTTGTATTTTATTGTGTGATAATGGTCCGGTGGACGGCAGGGGAGCCGGCTTGGCATAGAAGTTGACCTTATTGTATGTTGCTTGTTGTTTTGTGACCATGGGGTTTGTATATATATATGCGTATGCGTGTGTTTACTTAGTACTGTACAGATTCCAGCTGCTGTCCATGATGTTCATCTGTGAGTCTGAGATGGTGAAGATGTGGCAGTTTGCGGTTTCCCGAGCCTTTGCCGTCTCGTTCGATCTCGAGTTGCACGCCATCCTGTGTGTTGACGAGCCGTTGGCCGTTGCCGTGCAGGGCTGTGTCAGCCATGGACCGCAGGTCAATCCAGAGACCAAACTTGTTGCCTGTGAGATATTTGGTCAAGTTCATGTTGGGCCTGCCGCGCGTGTGTGGTTGAAGTATCGGAAGATTTCATTCCACATGTCAGTACCACTGATGCCCTCGTTGTAGCCTGTTTGGAACACCGTTGACTGTGACCTTCACTTTGGTGATGTCGGGATTGAAATAGTTCTCAGAGTCCCTGGCACCCGCTACATAGGGATTGTTGAACAGCAAGAGGATGCCCTTGAGAGACGGCGCTGGGTTAACCCGAAGATTCAGCCGAGTGTCACCTTTTGAGAAGGGATGCACCCGATCTCGCATTACGAGGTCATAGGCGAACTCCTTGCCACTAGTGTAAGCGCTTGTTGCATCGTCGGCCAGCTCCTTACTTCTGATCGTCTCATACTCCAGCTGGATGTTTTCTAACTTGTACACGAGCTTGCTTGTGTCTGAGCCACGGACAACTTGGGATGCGGGGACGAGGGTTAGTTCGAAGACCAGATCGTTATATAACGCTTGAGGATATATGATTCCGTGATCAGTTAAGATTTGGTGATCCAGTTTGATGCGATACTTATTCTTGTACATTGTCTCAAGCTTGGTTTCCGCATCCACGCCTGAGGTCTTCTTGTCGCCAGAACCAGAGGATCTTACACAAATCCACACTCTGGATGCCCTCCATAAGCATATTTTCCCGCTCATCGATCGATTTGAATAGGTCTTCGAAGATCTTGTAGATGTCGTACCCAACCGTGTCCTGGACAGTGGTGGCGGCAAACTTTACAACGAACCTGTCAACCAGGGCCCGAGAAACATTTTGTACAAGATAGTTATTTACATGGCCCCCGGCTAGGTTGATGTTAAACACCAGTGCAAGTGAGCCGGACACAATAACATCGTGCTCGCCCAGCTTGGGCACCGAGACGTACAGTGTCTCGCCGGGATTAGCCTCAGATGGGTTGAATGTGATGCGTTTGACGGTTCGCTCTGCTTTCATGGCGCCCAGTGTCTTTTCACTGTGAGATGGAAGTAAATTCGGTTGCACAGCCATGGTATATATTTGTGTTTTTAAAATTCATATTTATATATCATCATGGCAACAGGCGGAGAAGACTACGATCCAACTGAGACAACTGAGGAAACCAATCCCTCAAACAAGGGGGATGACGGTGATAATGATCTTGTCACCATGTGGGGATCAAATGTCAGAAGAAGAACAACAACAAGTCCAACAATGGGCCCAGGACCAAGACACCGACCCCAACACCACGCAACCCTTTCAACCAGTTGGTACATCCACCCCATACCATGGCGGTGTACAGCATGAAATGCATACAATGCCTCACTAACAAAGTGGGTTGCAAACACTTCTGACACAGACCATCTGCTTGCGGGCGATGAGCTAGACCAACGTCTTCAACAAAGACGGCAAAGTTCTGCTTGGGGCGACCTAATAGAAATGTACCCAAATGCTAACAAACAAGCCATCGAAACATTTTACGAACCAGATAAAAAAGGAAACCAAAGGCAGTACGTTAAAATGGTTGGTAGGGGAAAAAAGTCATATCCCCTATTTACACAAAGTATTGTAACACGGCAACTTAGGGAGAATCCACAGCTTTCACATGAAATCAAAAGCTATCTTGGAAAGTCAATGCTTGATCAGATGAAAGACTTTCAAGCAAAACGTGACAAAAAGCAACAAGAGCTGCAAGCAAAACAAAAGCAAAAACAACAAATGGAAAAAACGCTTGCAGATAGAGACAAGATTCGTCAAAGCATGGACGAACTTAGAAATCAGATAAAACATCATGATGACCAGATTCAAGATCTTGAAAATCAGCATGGAACACTGAACGAGCAAGAAATACAAAGGTTAAAAGATCAAAAGAAAGAGCTTGAAACAGAACATCAAAATAAAAGAAAACAACTGTTACAGGTTCAGAAAACGGCAAAACAAGCAGAAAAATTACAAGAAGACATCAATAAACTCACGGTAGATAATAATAACATAAACAGGAACATAAACGAACTTAGTGCAAAAATAGACTCCAAAAAGACACTTGACCAACTGAAACAACAAAAAGAAGAGCTTGAACAACTAAACGCTGAAGACAGACAAGTGATAGACGCTGAGGACACTTCCCACTCTGACAGAGCAGCCGCGGAAGCCCGAGTTGCAGAACGTGATGAAGAGCTGGCAAGAGTCAATACACAAATTGAGGTGCGGGAAAGGGGCATGTCTTTGAGAGAGAGGGTTAAAGAAATCTTCAAGAAATACGGATGGACCCTGCAAGCGATTGTTCTGGCAGCTGGCATCACCATCAGCGCTGTGGTACTCGCCACCTTGAATGGCCTGGCAAAGGCCACCAAGGCTATTGGAAATGGGCTTAAAGAGCTTGGCAAAAAAGCAGCTAACGCCCTGCCTGGCCTCATTGGCTCAATTGTGAGCTTCATCTTCAAAGCGGCTGGGTCAGTCATCTCCTTTCTGGGTGAACACGCCTGGCTGCTCATCCTTGCCGTGGTGGCCTTCCTTGTTGAAAGGATAACCAAGCGTGCGAAGTCTTGAACTTCTTATCTCGACCAAACGAAAAGGCCTGCCAAAGCAAGCGCACCCACAGCAATGAGTGCCTTGTTTAAGTGATGTGAGTCGGGCTGTGGCGTGAGTGTGGGCGTGGGTGTAGGTGTGGGTGTTGGTTGTGGTGTGGTGGTTGGTTGTGGTGTGGGTGTTGGTTTGGGGGCGATGCCCTGTGCCTGTGTGGCCTGTTTATGTATCGGGTTTGATGGGTGACTGTTTGGTGGATTAATCTTTGTTGGTCCACCGTCCATGTGGCGAAGTGAAGCTTTTTTGTGCCTAGATTAACATCATTGTTCACACCCAGTTTCATCCTTGCGTTGCCTCCTGTAGATTTTTGTTATACCCGATCACGCTCTCTGTGTTGATTATCATGCGTGATGGCATGAGCCAGCTTCCGGGTGCTGTCGCAAAGTCTAAGCGCACTTTAGTTGCTTGGATGGCAAGCTGGTAACGCTGCACGCTTGTTGCGATGTCGTTCAGTATTATGGCCTCCTCTAGATAGGTGAGGAATACTCTCTGCGTTTCGAACGCCCGGCCTCCTCTTCCAATGATGCTGCTGCGGGTTTTGGCTTGTGAACCAAGAATGCAGTACACAAAGGCCTCGATTGATTGGTTCATACGCGCGAGCCCTGGCTGTGTTAGCCCCTGTACGTAATTTGGCACAAAGTGCTCGAACTGGGTGTCAGCCCCTTGATCGTTGCGGACGAAAGATATTCCATTGGCGCGAAAGTTGGGGTCTTTTCTGTCAGTCACGCGCTCATCATTGAACAGAGCTAGATCGGGGTCTGGATAGGTGTAATCGGTAGAAATGTTGCCCTCTCCATAAGCCCAAATGTACATTCCCAAGACCGTGGTTCTTGCCGTTTGTGAAACGGAAGTCAGAACTGGGTCGATACCGAACTCTATGCAAATCTTCTTGTAGCGTCGATGTTGTACTTGTTGTCTTTCTGGTTGAATGGGGGTCGTCTGGCAAAGCACTCACGCTTTGTTCCCCCCCCCCCCCCCCCCCCCCCCCCCCCCCCCCCCCCCCCCCCCCCCCCCCCCCCCCCCCCCCCCCCCCCCCCCCCCCCCCCCCCCCCCCCCCCCCCCCCCCCCCCCCCCCCCCCCCCATCTTGTAGAGTATTCGCCTTGTTGTGAAATAAACGTGAAACCGGTAAAATGACCGGAGCTGGGGGGTTAGGGATAGACTGGAGTTCTTATCGAAGAGAATGTCACGCGAGATTCCGCAGCCGGTTGTTGCACACCACAGTGCGAAGGAGAGTTGTTGTGGCCAAAAACTCATAGGCGGCCCACCCATCCACTTTCCACCGTATTTCGCGGTTGTGAATGAAATCTGTGTGTCCCTGAAGATATTTCTGTATTTCGTTGTGAAATAATCAGTTGGCGTGACGTAAATCTTTTGCGCTTCGTCGTTCAAGATTGCGCCAATCATTATATCCTTGTCTATTGTGGTGGAGAAATCAACAGCTGGGATTGACTTTTCTGGTTGTCCCAACGATAACTGATAAAGGAAACCACTGTCATAATGAAGGCCCAAAGCGTCTCTCATGGCTTGAGTCCAATCTTTGTGGGGCATTCTTGTAACGAGCGCCCATGAGCCAGGGCCCTTTTTGTAAAGCACTTCCCCTGTGGCGGTTTTGTAGTCGTCGCCAAAATCTACTTGCACTTCAAAGTGTGACATATCGGCGCGCGGGAAACGCTTTTTGAAGTCTGATATGGCCTTGGCCGCGGCAGATAGCTTTGCTGCCTCCGGCGAACTCAACCAAGCAATTTCAGGATCTGGCGGTGGCTTTGGCTTTACATGGCTATAGGCGTTTGGGGTTGAATAAAAAGGGGGTGGTGGTCCGTAATTGTGGCCGCCGATGTTTACACCAAGTGAATTAGGATTAAATCCAGCGGACCGCCTGCCAAACATGATTGTATATATAATTACTTTTATGATTATAATTATATATACAATCATGGTTGTGTTAACAATCGTCACACCTTCGAACCCTCACACGATCTACTTCGATCACCCACTTCCGAACCCGAGATACATCCGTCTTGTCTCTTGCTCAATTTTCAACTCGTGGCATAATTTGAAAGAAGCAGTTATTTCACCAACAAACCCTCCCCCTAATGGTTCATCACGTGGCGCAACCTTACTTCCAGGCCATTACACTATTGAGAGTTTAGCGAAAACCTTTGAAGACCTAAAAGACCATAACAGCCGTTTAAATCTAACAATTGAAACAAACTCGCCATACGGGGCCATGATCATTCAGAATAACAGCAGCAGTGTGACGTTTAGTAACAATCTGGCAGAATTGCTTGGCATAAGACCTGTATTGATGCTAATAACCTTCGTCAAGCGTTTAAGGGCACCAAGCACTTACTTCATCCACTGTGATCTGGTTGATAAAGAACAGAACTTACTCAATGGTAAGCCTTCGACAGTTTTGGCTCGGTTTGATATTCGTGGAAAAGCTTTTGAGAAAATTCTCTACGAGACAACACAACAGAACGTCTTGCGTGACGTCTCGTCTGGTGATTATGTAAACAGCATAACACTGTCAGTGAGGGATGAGAACAATGGCCTCTTCAACTTCAATGACATGCCCTTAGAATTTGAAGTTGAGATAAATTAAAAAAGCATATATATACCCACGCCATGAGTTCTGCCAATGTGCTTCCATCAGCTCCCGAGTACAGCGAGACACAACCACTCTACCCTATGCGTGAGATCACTCAAATCAATGCAGAAGATTTCCGGCTCAAAAAGATCTCTGACTTGCTTAAGGAGTTGTCTAACGAAGCCGAGCATTACCGTCAGGTCGCAAAGAAATATAAACGAACCCAATCCTTAGTTCATTACTCGGCGGTTGGACTGGGGTCACTTTCTGTTGGGCTGTCATCAGGGGCCCTTGCCACTGCATTGACTGGGTTCGGAATTGTTGCAAGCCCAGCACTTGCCGGCGTTGCCACGCTTTGTGGGCTGTCCTCAGTTGGTTTTACAGCTGCCAACAAACGGTTAGAGCGGAAAGTGACCAAACACGAGAATATCTACACACTAGCCCTGGCTAAACGCAACTCTGTCAATGAACTGGTCTCAAAAGCTCTGGAAGACAAGAGGATCAGTGATGCAGAATTCACAATTATTTCTCGTGAGGTGGAAACTCAAAGCTGCAATCAGGGATGGGGTTAAGGCATCAAAAGACGTTGGCACTCAAACACAAATGCCAGACCTCGAGAAACTCAAAAACGAACTTCGCAAGGAAGTAAAACAAGAATTTCAAAAAAAGATAAATCTTCTCACCGCAGCATCCAAGTCCGATTTGAGAAACTAAATTCTGGATTTAACCTCTACATTTCGAAGGATAAATCCTTTGCGGCCAATTGAATACACAACACGGTGTATATCCATGGAGAAGTTCGCTAAACAACTGGCTGAAGTTCGGTGCTTGGACACTAAAGGCGAATACAAAGCCAAACTCGATGAGCTTGATAAAGAATACAAATTTATCCTCCTGCGCTCACTCGACAACTACAACAAGGAAATACTGCGTTCAAGTCTGCCAGAACGCCTTCATCTCATCAAGGAGTGTCTTTCTCCCGAGGCACAATACCATCACAACCCACACTTACCTTTCACTCTTTTGAATGAAAGGATAAAATTTTGCCAAAACTGCAAAGGCACATTAAACCTCAGGATGTTTTCATCAGAACTTTGCTGTGAGGACTGCGGGCTCTTAGAGCCTCTGGATGGTGTGACCTTCGATTATAACGAGCTCTATGGGGGTGATTACAAAATTACCAAAAAAAGAATGCCCACCAAACACTACAACTTCAAAAGCTATCTCAACAAACATCTGAAAATTTGTGCCCCAACGTCTGCTTGTCCTCCGAAGAAATACAACATGCAAATGAGACATTCAAATTCATTGAAGAATATCTACCGAAAAGAATCTCTATGCCATTTGTAGCCTATAAAATCTTGGATGCAATTGTACAAAAATATCCACAACGGCATATTGTCAATTACTTCCGGCTACAAGTCCCAGAAAAATCAATGTGTAAGCACGAACAAAGCTGGAAGATCATGCTTGAAAAGATGGGTCAAGTTGAGTGAGCACTGCCATTGAAACTTTCGTGAGCACTTGGACCGTCATAATCTTCCTCGTCATCACTGCCGATATCTGTATGCAGTAATGCCCACTGTATACATCTATAAGGCGGCATGCCAGGACAAATGGCTCGGTGTCTGCCCATGTCCACTTCTGGTGAGAAGAGTTCTTGACATTTATCACATGTTTGTGAAGTAAATATAGGGAAATAGCAATCGTGTTGCCAGTGATAATGATTTTTTATTGAACGGCATACAGATTTCATCCTGCATTGATGAAGGGCCCTTGCAGCCAAGTCACGCTGGAGACTTATTTCAGCCAATTCAAGGATGTAATCTTTGATCATGTCTGCCAAATAATCCCAACGGGATTCACCAAAAGACAGTTGCTCCATTGGCTCAGTTGGGATATAGACTGGGGTATGTTTCTCCAATTGACTCCATTTTTGAGTTTAAGAAGGCTTCCAACACTTCACTGTCATCATCCAAATTGTTTGGAACTGTTTTGACAGGGGCGGTTTGTTGGATGCTTTTCTCTTCAGAGTGTTCTGTTATCTTTTTTCGAAGGCTTGCCAAGCTGTTATGAAAACGCTCGACTGACGTTTGAATATTGCTCAAAAAGTTTGGTTGCTTTGGCGCCCAAATCTCAGTTATATCCAGGAGCTTCCAGGCGAACATAGCCACTGGTTTAGGGCCTTCTGAACCCTCTGAAAACACTTTTTGCATATGGGCGTAACGCAAAAACTCGTCGTCTTCGTCCTGTTTTTTAAACGACATCCTTACAGCACCATAACAACACCATATGTCCTTCTCCGCAATGGAAGACATAATTCTCTCAAATAATTGTTTTGATTTGAGTGAACCGACATCGATGATTGCCTTTTGATTTCTTGTTATCGTCCTTTTGCTAAATAAATAACAAACTCCCCACGCAAGTGTTGTGTCACACTTCGTTTTATATTTATCTCCTCCGTTTAGAAACTGATTGTGTGTCAGACTTGGTTCAAGCTGGTTTAAAGAGCACATTCTGAAATAACCGTCAACAAACAAGCCTTTGTTTACCATGTCACCACTCAAAGCAAGACCTGTTTGTATCTGATCGCTATAATAGCTAGGAATTCTGTTCATGGCTATTTTCCGCTTGAACGGACATTTAAACTCTAACAAGCTTAAGCCGTTATCTTTGTCTAGAAAATATCCGTCTGGACTGCAAGTGACCTTTCGATAAAGTGGATGATCTCTTGCTAGATTAAGAGAGATGCTGTGACCAAAAACGGAAACAGAATGTTTTTGCTCAAAATACTTGCGTATAAGCGGCTCGAACAGGTTGCCCCAGGTACAAGCCACATTGTTGAGCATATATGTTGGCTGTGTTTTCTTTAAGAGCAAGCTTTGCCGTGATTCAAACGGCGACGATCCTGTCAAGGCAGAGATCTCTGATGCACCAATGGAGTTTTGTCTGGCTCTCACCCAGTCGGCGCTCTTAATGTTTCAGACCAGTGTTTCTCGATTTGAGAAAGTTCATGAACACTTGCGTTGTCGCCATCATTGATATACAAAGGGCAGACATTTTTTCAATTGGTAATAACCACTCAACTCAGTTTGAAACGTTGCGAGTGATTTCTTGCCTTCGATGAAATCAGAAACAAAGCTCGAATCTCGGATCCTGGGTAAGGGGTCGAGAGCCTCCAGGCTTTTGTTTGTCAGATGTCCTTGATCTTGTTTGTCAAGCCATGCATTCAGATCATGCTGGCTAATGTTTGCAAAAACATCTCGAACAACCTCACGCTGTATAAAAACTCGAGGGTTTCTTTTCGCGGGAGGGCAACCATTTCTTAAGTGTCTGTAAACCGTTTGTTTAGACAATCTTCGATTGCAGCCGGGACAAATCTCTTTCGGTCGTGGTTCTGTTCGCAGAATTCTTACAAGCGTATTTTTGATGCTCAACAAGAGAATGACCTTGTGTGAAGTTTAAACCGCAATGTCTGCAAGGGTTGTATTCGAACGTCCCCTTGTTCTTTGCATATAAGTCATCGCCTTCTTTCAACTCAATCCCCCTCATTTTCAAAAACGCAACGGCAGTCATTGGTTCGTTGACGAGGGGCATTGTCACATTTATATGGGGTGTAGGGATTTCTCCAATTGGTTATGTCTCGCTTGCCGTTGCGGGCGGGCCAGCTGGGTTGTAAAACTCGATTGGTTCTGTGTAGATGCCGTCTGGCAGCACATAGATTTGAACAAAGTGTCCAAAATCTAGATCCGGTGGGTTGTTTTGAGGCTCGACCTCAGCATTATTGTCGTCGGCAAGTTCGATCCGCTCGACATTTCGTGTCTGTTCGTCCAGCCAGGCAATCAGCTCGCGTTGATTGGCATCACGTCGTCTTCGTTGCCGGGGTTGTGCCATTGCGTATATACAAAGGGTAGGGATTTCTCCAATTGGTTATGTCTCGCTTGCCGTTGCGGGCGGGCTCGGGAAAAAACGCATTTGACCCCCTCTTACGGGGTTTGAGGGTGGGGTATCCAGAGTAGTTATTAGGGAGGGACGTCAAATACGGTTTTTTCAAACCCCTAAATAAGCGATCCGAACGCGTGAGGACCGCTTATTTAGGGGTTTGAAAAAACCGTATTTGACTCCCTCCCTAATAACTACTCGGAGAGGTCGAAACGTCGTGATTTTTTATCGCTAATTTTCATAGTAAAATCTTTTACTAAAAAACTGCTCATTCAAATCAATTGTTGATAACAAATTAAATTACCAGTTTTAGAAACCTATGCTTCTCTTGTAATCTTGTTGCCGGATTGTTTGTTGTTGTTTTTCTCTCCCTCAATCATCCCTTTTCTGCTTTTTTTTCTGTCCTTTTGCAATTTAGGCCTCCATTATAGAAAAGCAAACCGAGACAACTATTAACAATGAAGTTCTCATTAAATAGTTGCAAAGAAATAACGGGAAATGGAAGTTTTTAAGAAATGGCTGGGCTATTAATGGTTTGAGAATTCGTGAACAGCGAAAGTCGTTCGATTAAAGGATCCTAGTCAACCACGCCGATGTTTTTGTTTACATCCGGGCATTTAGTAAAGCGACGGTTGGTTATCTCGTTTGTCACTTTTGACGCCGGTTCCAGAACGCCAACTGCTACTTTTGGCTCCATATGCAGGAGCCATCAACTGTTACTTTATTGCTCGTATATATCTCGGAATGTAACATAAATAACCTGGAAATTGAAGTCGTCAATTCTAGGTAAGGATAATTTTTCTTCGATCGTTAAATGCATACTTAAATCCGTTCAAAATTTCAACGGCCATTTTCTAAATTTAGGACAACCAGAAGTATGGAAAGCATGGGATCTTATAATTCGACGATAGCTTCTCAGTTGCGCGAGAAAGCGGCAAAATGTGCGAGTATTGTTGCAGCCGATTCTGGGGTTGAGATATCGGAGTGATGTTTCGACAGAGTTTGTCTTCTTAATTGTTTCAATTTACTATGTGTACATACCGTCAAACTTGAGCTGTTACATTCAGATAGTTTTCTAGAGTTGTCTTGGATCGTAAATTGTACCTTAGCGTGGGTTTATTATGACCGATATTTACGGTTAGGCCATCACAATAAAATGGTTTGTTTTCCATCGATCCGACTGACTGACCCCAAAATTTGGAAAAGTAAAGCAAAAAATAATTCCTAGCAAATAATTACGTCTTCCATAAACAACAGCTTCTTATAGAATGAATTTAGTTTCTTTGAAACAATTTATTTGCCTTTTGAAGCCTATTTTATATCAGAAATGTTTATTTGAAATTACAACAAGAAGCTGTACGCAGCTTGAACTCGTGGCGCCTTTAACTCATTGCAGCGTCGATTCCCGAGTGTTTTAAGTGCTTTTACGGAGAAACATAAGCTTAAAATGCCTATTTTATATCTGAAATTTTTATTTGAAATTACAACAAGAAGCTGTACACAGCTTGAACTCATGGCGCCTTTTTAACTTATTGTAGCATTGATTTTCAAGTGTTTTCAGTGCTTTTACTGAGAAACATTATAATTAAGTAATGATCCGCATAAGAAGGAAAGTGCTAACGGCAGCGCACGATGGAATGTCAACTTTTTTCATTGTTACAACTAGTGATCTCATTGGCTCAGACTCAAAGATCGCTAAAAAGTTAGGTTTCAAGGTGCATTTTGTTTGATTTTTTAAGGGTTTCATGTAATTTAAGACCCAATCGCAAAACATGCAAATTTTTAAAGAAATTGTATTTGAGGAACTTCATCAAAGAAGCAAAATTATTAGCTATTGTTTTCTGCTATTTTGATTGGTTAAGCACGAACATTTCCTAAAATTTATCTGACGCAAATGGATTTTCTTTATTTTTATACTGAAATATAATTATAAACCATTAGCTCCTCCCCTGTTCTTGAAATCAAAGACATTCTATGTGAGAAAGAGCCAATGCCGCAGAACAATGAAGTTTACTGTAGTTCTTATGCGGAGCGTTACTTAAGCTTCAAACACTCATTAATAATTCATAAGCATATTAGCCTATCACACGACGTAAATCCATCAGGTGCATGGACCTTTATACCTGGTAATCTATGGTCATTCTGAAAATCCTGGTGGCGGATTTGATTTCAGTCCCAAGGGGAGTGCGGGGCTGATTGTTTTTTACCTCATTAGTATTCTTTATATAAAAAAGTTACTTTCATTAGTATTCTTTATATAAAGAATACTAATAAGGGTAAAAGACAATAGGTTTCTTTTCCTTATTAGTATTCTTTATATAAAGAATACTAATATTGGTAGTAATTATTCAGGATTCTTAGTACAACAAATGGTGACTTTAATATTTTCGTTCAGTACTGTTTTACGATATGTAGCCTTTTGCCATTCTATATGGAATCTTCTCCAACAAAATTAGCAACCAACAGTTTAGCAAGTAAGCCGTTATTTGAATGACACCAGCGCCCACGTGTAAATTGGTAGGAAAGCGAGTGGTTCAGAGATGCAAGCTGCTTATTTCTACTCGTTCGCTGCCACTGAATAAAAATTGTTAGACATTTTATCCACCGTACCTGTCAACTTTGGTATAGCATTTTTCATGGATTATTTTTTCCTCAAAACTTTAAAATCCCAAAACTTTCGGCAGTTGCCGGGAAGCCATGGTCACCTCGTCGAAGCCAGTGTGGCACATGTGCTGTATGCTAATCAGTCTACTTGTTTTTCTCGTATGCTAATATCCTCTTTGCACAAAAAGCACATTTGTTTGATCTCCGTAGGGACACGCTTTTGGCGGTTCGTGTTTGAAGCCGTTCAAAACACTCACAGCACGTGTTTTATCAAGTCTAAAAATTCTCGCGCTTCGCGCTCGAATTTTTAAACTTGATAAAACACTGCTGTTCGTGTTTTAAACATTACTTAAAATGTCTCATTCTAATCAAAGGCTCCTAAGAGCCAACCCGTGAATAACAAATGCTAACGTGTAACGCAATATTGCGGTAAGTTTGTGTTTTCACACTGACACGGTTCGATATTTTTTTTACAATTAAACGTAAGGATTTTTGAACACACAAAAAAATGTAGTTCTAGGCAAGAACTTGTATTCTTAATAAAAGATAACAGACAGATATCCGCTGTGAATCGAGAACGATGTAAGCAAAAATCAGTTGAAAACTAAACACATGTTCATCTTAATTGTATCATTCGGCATTACGATTGCAAATAGTATGCGACTAGCTAGTATTCAACATTTCCCTATTTAAAGGGTTCATTAAAAAAAAAACACTCGGCAGTGGATTAATATTTTTAAAGACAAGCTTTCCAATTCTATATAATTCATTTAAATAATTACTCCCTATAAAGCTAAAAGGAAATATTAGTCCAGGATAAGTGCAGTACACAAATTAGAACTGCGCTGCGATATAAAGCTGTTTCCTAATAAAATAAACTGAACAACAAAAACAGTTGCACTAGAAAGCATTGATGCAGAAATATTTAAAGCTAAAAGGAAATATTAGTCCAGGATAAGTGCAGTACACAAATTAGAACTGCGCTGCGATATAAAGCTGTTTCCTAATAAAATAAACTGAACAACAAAAACAGTTGCACTAGAAAGCATTGATGCAGAAATATTTAGGGTCGGCTCAATACATTTCTACTCGGAAGTCAAAGTAAGTCTAAAATGCATAAAGAAAGATTTTTCAGAAACAGTAAACCACCGCCTCAAGAACACAGTTGTAAGTGAAAAGTACGTCACATAATTATCGAATGTAAATGAAACAGAGTCTTCTAGCAAATGCCCCCAAGCGATATAAAATAATAATATCAAAGAATAACGTTGGCATACTCCTATACTAGTTTTTCTTATTGATTGCAACACTGCTTATATAATAAATGAAAAAAAAAATCATAGGGACAGGTGAGTATGATAATCAAAATTGGGGCGTAAAGTTGTAAACGAGTACAAAGCATTTATTAAGACTTTCAACGTTTACAATCTACATTTGGGGTAGTTCGATGATAAGGAGTTATAAACACTTCATCTCTTCCTTAAATGATGAAAACGGCCTAGTTCGAGCATTTTCCACCCTTAAATTTAAACACCTGTAATCATACATGAACATGAATAAATTAGTAGTCCCATTGTAGCGGCAAAATGCATCGTGCATGAGAAAAAAATATTCAGTCGAGGTTATTCCATTTCAGGATTCAAGGTCCTACGATGAATGATTTAGGTTTAAATAAGGTAACGAACGTATATTACTTCCCATAAGAAAGAGGAATCGCCACCATCCACAAACGATAGTAAAGAAATGATCGAATGGTTATGTTTTTTCCGTATGATGGTAAATTTCACTAAGTTTATTTATAAAGATGCAATTAATCACGATAGACGTAGACAGCAAACTAATCTGTTGTGGTTTTAATATTCACAGAATTGAATGCTGACGTGACAGGAAATCGAAAAGCAAACATAACTGATGTAAAATACAATTAAGGAAGGCTGAACAGATGAATTACGCCGAGAAACAACACGGATAATAACTTTCAGTATTTAACAAAATTCAAGACTGCTCTCATCAGTTATTACGAAAACACCTCAAAGATTTATCAGCGAGGAATAGTCAATAGAAAGCTCAAACCAGTCTCGCGGTCTTCTGTAACTCTGATATAACGCTTTTGCCTTAGAAACGATGGCAATCAGCGACGGTTTCCCGCTATTTATGGTGGTCTTCTTTAGCACATTTTACAGCACTGTTTTCATTATGTCAATCGTTGGTAATGTGTGGGTTATAGTAACCTGCTACACGACTATAAAAAGAAGATATTATCCCCTGATGTGGCTTGTGGCAAATTTGGCGTCTGCGGATCTCTTGTTTACGTTTCTCACAATTTTGAACCTTATCAGCTTTTTCTGGCATTGGGTAGGTGGTGACAACACTTGTAAACTTCAAGGATTCCTAGTCGAGGGAACTTACACAGCTTCCATCACAACACTTGTGGTGATAACCTATCAGAGACTGAAGGCTATAATTGACCCTCTTCATGCCAGAATTGGAGGCTGGCTACGCAGAGAATATTTGAAATTAGTCATAATTTGGGTCATGTGCTTAGTAGTGTGTTCACCTTTGCTACACATATACCGTGTGGAAACACAGGAAAACGGCGACGTAGTTTGTGTTAATTCCACATGGGGAGATATTGGAAGACAAATATACTACAGTTTGCATGCAACATTGTTCTTTATTGTCCCCTTGTTGTATATGATTTTCACGCAAACCCACATTCATCGCGTTCTTCGCACAAGAGTTATGCCAATGGGAAACTCTTGTATTGAGAAATCACATCGCAGACACAAGAAAGTTGCGAAGACACTTGCAGCTTTAACTACAGCGTTTGTTATTTGCTGGTCACCTTTTATGATCACACGAACACTGTTGTACTTTCACTTGGCTTCACCTGGTCTTATTTGGAGAGCGTCTCAGCTTTTGATATGCCTAAATGCCGCATTGGATCCCTTGTTATACGGGTACTTTGGTGGAAATCTAAAGGCTGCATTGCGAAGAGTCCTGAAGTGCAATTTTACACAGCGACAGGAATCTAATCTTACCAGTATGACTGTGTTTCGAACTAACGCCTCGGCGGGCGTACGAGTAAACTAACTGCGCATGCAGGATAACCGACTTACGAAAACATTACGACACAAACATAGTTTTAAATACTCTTTAATAAGGGGACTACTTAATAAAAATGGAAAGTTAAGCAGAACGTTCACAGCTAACACCAATGTCTAACGCAAACAAACTTAATTTACACAGTTTACAAACCGAATGGAAGCGGTTGCGGCTATTTATCTTTTTATGTTAATGGCTTTTATGCATTTTTTCCGATGGAATATTCATTGCTTTTATTTTATTAAGCTTAATCAAAGTGTATTTGGAAATACAGATGGTTAAAAATATTATAAGCGCGACGTTTCGGTGTCGTACTGACACCATTATCAAGCGAATTCAAAGCGAAAGATAGAAAAAGGACGCATTTACAAGCGAAAGGAAATCTGCATACTCTATACAAAAAGCTTAGCCCTAAGCGAATCTGACTGTTTGTTTAGGGATGGCTTGTGCTCTCTAATCAGGAGCATTTCATACAATAGGCAGTCAAATTTAGTTTGGCACTTTTTCAAGACATAATGTCATTAGGTGTTAAACCGTGCGTCGTGCGGTAGTGTTTGCCTATAGATCGTTTTCACTCACGTGACAAAAATCTTGACAACCGTTGCTACGCCGCCATATTGGTGGACCAAAGTGTAAACAAACCCGAGTCGCGTCCTCTTAATTTTACGGGTGCTGTGATCAATTGTTCGATGTGGAAGCAAAAGCGGTCGAGATAGGGGTATTTATTTCACTTGAGTACGTTCTGCAGTTATGAATCAAAGTAAAGAAGCCGACAAATTGCCGCAAGAGAGGCGATCGCGATGGATTTCTGCTATTAGTCGGGCAGAATCCTTACGGACGAGTTTTGAACGATAGTGTGTAAGCCAGATATTTTGTTTCAATTTTCTGGACAAGCAGCTATAACAGGGATAGATATAATGTTGACTGGGTTTCATTAATACTCGGGAACGACACAAAAAAGAACAGGATAAAAGAAACGTCGAACAAGCGTCGCAGCGAGAACAGAGAGAGGAATAAAAAGGAACAAAAAAAGCCAAAGCGATTGTAGCCGAAAAAATCGCAGCAAAAAAAGCGAACTAAACCCGGAGGGCAA
Organism: Dendrophyllia cribrosa; assembly: GCA_024195265.1. NCBI lineage: Eukaryota > Metazoa > Cnidaria > Anthozoa > Scleractinia > Dendrophylliidae > Dendrophyllia > Dendrophyllia cribrosa. The sequence goes on along the minus strand of JAJLRJ010000001.1, from coordinate 1,077,531 downwards.
ATGTCTGATATTGTGTTCGAGAACGAATCTCCAAAAGCTAAAACTAAGCCCCCAAGAATATTTCATGTCTTGCCCTACTGAAATATTTCATACGGTTTCGCCTTTCCTTTTACGCAAATTCGACCAAAACATTCTCGGCTGTTGTTTGCGCTCGTGCGATTTCCGTTTTTATGGCTTCGATACAGACCTAAAACTCCTGATGAAGTCTACGATAGTTAAACGGAATATGTAGGAGAAATAAATAACTTTTGCAGCCTATAGTTCGCAATTGCTGCCCACTAGTCTCTTTCAAAATTCTCCACTCGCATGTACACAACTTGTGTACATGACTGAGTTTATCACTGAGCCGGGGTGTTGTCTATGCTGTCTATGCTTCTTGATCAGTTCCAAACAAACACTCGCCATATAATTTGAAAAGGATTCTGCTTGCCCAGCCTTACAACCTAGGCAATGAGCAGACGAAACTGTTCCTTCTCTTTCCGTGTTGGGATTAAAATCGAGATTTTGAGTCATCGCTGGAAATGTCTCACCTTCGCTAAACAAACTTGTCTGTAGCAATGATTTGGCTTTGTAGTACGCTAACTATAAATACGGACACTGTTTTATTATAAGCTCCTAGTGTAGGCATCAGAAAGTTTTAAACTGCTAGTGGGTGTAAAGGCTGTTGATTCAACTGTTTGAATATGAGACAAGCAGTCCGGCTCGAATAAATATCGACATGGGATGGATTCTAATTGCCGAGATTTTTTCCAAATAACGCTGCTTAACTCGCGATTCCAACTTCTAAGCATATTCCGAAATAGGAAAGAACAAGTCAAATAAAGATTTTCCCCAGACTTTGCTTCACATCTCGAAGTATTCATTTCTAAAATGCGACAGCTGTAGATGTGACTTGCATTGCACCCTATTACTGCTATTACGCAATCGAAAGTGGTCCACCAATATGGCGGCGGATCTGTCGTGACGTCACGTGAAAACGATCTATACTAGATGAAGTGCCTTTGTGTTCTTCAATCCTTTCATGTAGGTGTCTATAGGTAAAACCTATATAACTCTCATCACAAGAGTCACATTTGAACTTATATACTACATGTTGCTGATTGACGAGGGGTGGTTTCTTTTCTCTCCATTTAAGGTCTTCATCGATTGAAGAACACAAAGGCACTTCATCTAGTATAGGCAAACACTACCCGCACGACGCACGGTTTAACACCTAATGACATTACAAAGAACTTTAGTGTCTTGAAAAAGTGCCAAACTAAATTTGACTGCCTATTGTATGAAATGCTCCTGATTAGAGAGCACAAGCCATCCCTAAACAAACAGTCAGATTCCCTTAGGGCTAAGCTTTTTGTATAGAGTATGCAGATTTCCTTTCGCTTGTAAATGCGTCCTTTTTCTATCCTTCGCTTTCGCTTGATAATGGTGTCAGTACGACACCGAAACGTCGCGCTTATAATATTTTTATTTTATTGTCACATTAGAAAACCGGTACTGTTTATTTTAAATCGATGTTTTGTGAAAACAAAACAACTCAGAAAAGGGGTTCAGATTTGGAGATCACCTTAGTCAGAAAATGGCTTCCTCTGAGTTTTGTCATCCATCGATTATTATAGATCTACGTAATAAAAGCAGTTAGCATCATTACAAAAAAACACCTTTTGTTTTTAAACTGTACGGCCATTTTCCAATCTAGAGGAAAACTGACGTGTGGTATAAGTATAAATTGAAATTTAAAAAGTAAACTTTATGTCGTTCAAATCTAAATAAAATAAGTTCATTCTGCAAGAATAATAAGACAATATTAAAGAAAATAAAACAATAAACATCGCTCCAACATAAAGCTGCAAGGGGGATCAGTATGCTTTGTTTTATTAACCCCGCTACTGATGAAAGATAAAACATAGAAAGATAATGTAGAAGAACCCCCCAGGGATACTACATAATTATTGGATGGCGGAGATAGCCACTCTAAGTGAGGACGAAACTCAGCCTATCAACAGTATTTGCATATCAACCGTAAATTAATGTCACTATTATGACAAACCCTTGTCCAGTTGTCCAAATATTTATTTCTTTTTGCTTATAAAAGAAGCAAATTTTAATTTAAAACATACTGCATTTGCTTAACCAAAAACCAAAGTTTATATATTGAAAAACAAGATCCTCAGTAGTAGCGTCTTATTAGCTCCATAAATTTACAACCTACTGCCTGTACATTTCAGAGAAAAGAGGATGTGAAAGCAGCTATGCCTGCAACTTTAAAATAACTCGGTAGGGTCTTAAAAGAATACAGGAAAGTAAAATATAGAAACTGTATTCTGTAGCTTGTAAATATAATGAATTGTGCCAATAAAGCATTAAGATGAGAGAGTCCAGCTCCATGCGTGCAGTGGTACCTTACCAGAAAAACTATTTTTAGAAGAACCGCAGGAGTCGGGTATCAAATATTTAGTCATTATTTAAGAGGTGTGAATCGAACGTGACCTGATAAAAGTGGTGTTGTGTGAACACGTCGACGGCTAATGATTTAAATGCTTTACAATACGTTTTATTTTCAATACACAGTTTAAAAAACGGGTTTTTTTAGATCATTTTAAAGATATTAGATATCAATTATTTGGTCAGAATTGAACGCGACCTGATATAAGCGGTATTGATTTCCAATGTCGCTGTCTGAATTTGTGATCTATAGTTGGATAATAAGAGAGTTATAAACATTTCAGTTATTCTTTGGAAGACAAAAACCTAACTTGGACCATTTATTCTCCCTTGAATTAACAGCTGTCGGTATAGAGCAGTTTTCAATTGAGTGTCGTAAAACCAAAACCAAAGTAATTACTCTGACCAATCACAGCAGTCGTAAACAATCCAATGAACCAATCAGTGGTCGAAGCAATTGCATGTCGCAGGCGTCAAGCGCGGGAAAACGCGTGCGAGCAAGTCACGATTGGTTTTGGTTTTACTTCTGATTGGTCGAGAAAGTGGCGCGAGTTTTTTTAGCCAATCACAAAGCGTAGCAATGCAAAACCAAAGCAATTGTTTAATTACTTTCGATACTCAATTGAAAACTGCTCTATATGCGCATGAATAAATTAGTAGTCAAATGGATGTGCAAAGACAAATTCGGCTAACGCATTGTTGTACCCAATTCAAACCCTTTGGGATTAGAACTCTTTGTTCGTCATATTGCCATATTATATGGAAATATTGTGAACAAAGAATCTTATTCCCAGAAGGTTTGAATTGGGTAAAACAATGCGTTAGCCGAATTTGTCTATTAGAGAAAAAATCCAGTCGAGATTATTACATTTCAAGGAGTGATTTAGGTTAAAAAAGGTAACGAACGCATATAAATTCCCATGAAAAAGAGGAATAGCCACAAAAAGATAGGAAAGATATGATGATCGAATGAAATAACGTTCTGTATGATGGTTGATAGCACCAATTGTAATTTAGCAAGATGCATTTAGTTAGTTTTAAAGGGACACTGTCCCTCACAAATATGAAACTAAAATATAAATTGGATAAAAATTGGTGCAGGATTAAAATGATGAAAGTAGATTACCGTTCACCAAGTTTGATTAAGTGACGGTGGTCAGGAAATCAAAGATTCAATTCTGGTAGTATTTTGCGTTTTTTAGTCGTTATTTTGTCTTCTAAGTTCGTAAAGCAAGCTCCTGGCCATGATCAAGAAAACGCGATATTTCAGCTGGAACACTGTCCCTTTAAACAACAAACTAACCGCTGTGGCTTTATATTCACAGAATTGAAGGCTGACGTGACAGGAAATCGAAAAGCAAACATAACATAAAATGCAATTAAGGAAGGCTGAAAAACAGAAGGATTACTAAAACGAAGTGTTTGAAAATAAAAGACCATTCGCTTCAGTAGCCATTACGAAAATACCTCAAAGAATCATCGACGAGGAATACCTAATATAAATCTTCTCGCGATCTTCTGTAACCTTGATATTAATAACGCTTTGGAAACGATGGCAACCAGCGATGGTTTTCCGCTATTCATTGTGGTCTTCTTCAGCATATTTTACAGTACTGTTTTCATTATGTCAGTCGTTGGTAATGTGTGGGTTATAGTAACCTGCTACAAGACTATAAGAAGAAGATATTATCCCCTGATGTGGCTCGTGGCAAATTTAGCGTCTGCGGATCTCTTGTTTACAATTCTCACAATTCTGAACCTTATCAGCTTTTTCTGGCATTGGGTAGGTGGTGACAACACTTGCAAACTTCAAGGATTCCTTGTCGAGGCAACTTACACAGCTTCCATCACAACACTTGTGGTGATAACCTATCAGAGACTGAAGGCTACAATTGACCCTCTTCATGCCAGAATTGGAGGCTGGCTACACCGCAGAGAATATTTAAAATTAGTCATAATTTGGGTCATGTGTTTAGCAGTGTGTTCACCTTTGCTACACATATACCGCATTGAAACATTGGAAAACGACGACTTAGTTTGTATTAATATTAGATGGGGAAATATTGGAAGACAAATATACTACAGTTTGCATGCAGCATTATTCTTCATTGTCCCCTTGTTGTATATGATTTTCACGCAAACCCACATTCATCGCGCTCTTCGCACAAGAGTTATGCCAATGGGAAACTCTTTTATTGTGAAATCAGATCGAAGACACAAGAAAGTCACGAAGACACTTGCAGCTTTAACTGCAGCGTTTGTTATTTGTTGGTCACCTTTTATGATCACACGAACACTTATTTACTTTCATATGAAAAAAAAAAAAAAAAAAAAAAAAAAAAAAAAAATGGCTTCACCTGGTCTCCTTTGGAGAACGTCTCAGCTTTTGATATGCCTAAATGCCGCATTGGATCCTTTGTTATACGGGTACTTTGGAGGAAATCTGAAGGCTGCATTACGAAGAGTCATGAAGCGCAATTATACACAACGAAAAGAATCTAATCTTACCAGGAAGACTTTGTTTCGAACTAACGCGAGTAAACTTACCGCAGGATAACCGAAAGAAAACAATACGGCACAAATGGCTCCCTCTGGCTGTTTTGCCATCCATGGATTAATAATTTACATAATAAAAGCAGCATCACAAAAAAAAAAATCCGTTTTTTTTTACTGTACCAATATCTAATCTAGATGAATACTGGCGTGTGATATAAATACGATTTAAAATTTAGAAAATTGTAAATGATAGTTCATGCTGCAAGAAACCCAACATATTTTTATAGATGCAACGGATAAGTATGCTTGGTTTTATTAACCCCGCAGAAGAGAAAGAATAAAGATCAAGCAAAAAGCGTTAACAATATTCGACATACCCTTTGCAGCCCTCTGGCAAAATATAATAATCGTTCATCTGGTTTGCTGAAGATAAAGCTTATTTTTTCTTCAGTCCTACTATATATAGATTAATTGTTGGGTATTTCTTTTAATTTAACTTAAACGCATGGGGTATAAAAAATACATTTATATTAGTTAAATTATTTGTCACGATCTTCATGTCAAAAATAAGCCAGTGGCTTGTTTTAGTTTATGTTTTCACTTAAGCTCGACATACAGGTCCTGTTGCTTTGTGCTTTAATGTTGTAATACTGTTGGAAACGCGTGTCGGGGACTAGCGGCTTAACCAACACTCGATTGATAGGAATTCAGTTAACAGTCAGTTGTGGTTGACTCACACATTGGATTGGTTTTACAGTTCTTTACAGTTCAGTGTCTACTCAATGTTCTGCTTAAAACGTTTTACACGTAGCTTTCATCTGGGCTGAGAATTAGCTATCGATCAATGTCAAAATCAGATCAAAAGGGAATGTAGGCTAACGTAAGCCTCATCACGATTGGTTAGGACAAATCTTTAACATATGTTCCTTTGGCATGTTGGCTAGTGTCAAAGTCAACTTTTTTTCAAATATTTACTAACTTTTCGGCGTTGCCCAGCCAAAACAACTACAAGAGAAATATAGAAATTACGGACTGTTTATTTTTTTATTAGGGCTGTCCCAAAAAAAAAATGAAGATAAGGGGGGGGGGGGGGGTGGTCGGGCAAAATTTTGGAGGTAAAAATTGATACGAAATTTTTAAAAAATGGAAGAGAAAAGCTCTTGCTTTATTCACAAAATATAAACATCTGTTAAATGGTAATAAAAACAGTTCCAAACTAACAAGAAAACATGTTGCCAACGTTTGTGTAGCTTCGTTATCGTACAATGTACTTGATTGGCTAAGATTCAGTTATGTCCAGAAATTCAGTGAGTATTATTCAACGAGTACTTCATATATGACAGAGTTGTTTGTCCTTTTCATATTACATCATATTTAACAGAATTTCGAGTGTTAGTTTGGTGAACATTAAACAGTTTAAATGTATCGTCCGAAAAGGTTGCCTGAATTGATATGGTTTTACTGAAAACTAATACCCCATTCACACCAACACTTAAACATGTTTAAATGTTGTTTAGTTTAAAACAGGTTTAGAAAAATACCCCCAAACGTGCTGTAATATTTGGAGTGAAATCTTTACTAAAAGCAACTTTATTGACTTTTATTACCATTCCAGGTAGTATGAGTCATATACATTTAAAAACGTTAACAAGATACAGGCTAAAAACGTAGTTAAACTAAACAACATTTAAACATGTTTAACCGTTGGTGTGAATGGGGTATAAGACAGATAGATAGATAGATAGAAACTTTATTTAAGTGTCAAAAGACCTTATAGCCTGGGTAAACCCATACTAATTTGGGGACACATAAAAAAGTATAAAATATCTAATATTAATCTAAAACCTAAAATATATTTAATATTTAAAATTTATATAAAGCTAACAATTTATTAAATGATAATAAAAGCTAAAATTTAAAACAGAATAGAATAAGTTACTCTAATTGAAATTACTGTTTCCAGGAAGAGCAATTATAAAAATTTAACCTAAATTTTATTCCACCAGTTTAGTTTGACACCCGTTGACACCAAGCTAATAGACCGGTAAGAATGTACAAATAATTCAATGACCGTAAATGTTTTTATCAACAAGAGTCGCTCAGTGAAAAACGGTTAAGCTAGAATTTCTACGAAATATCAACTCGTATGATCGTGGTTAGAGACACGACATCGAAATACAAAATAGCAATCTCCAGAAATAATCATTAGTTTTAGGATAGACATCTTCTATTTCAGTAGGGCAATTAGCCTCCCAGAAACGCAACACTTGCCGTGTACCAACATCATACCAGGAGAAAGTATCGTTTGATTATTATCGGATAAGCTGTCTAAACAAGAGTAACAAGTTACAATCAACCTTTAAGCTTTTAGAATGTCCCATGATTATACAAGTCTTATTGCATCCTTTAAAAAAAAACACTAAAACAAATTTCCCTTAACTTTTAAATACAGATTAGAATCCATAAACATAGGAAAAGTCTCATTGTAAACTTGCATTTTATTGTTTTGCAATACATATCTTGTTTACATTTACATTTACATTTACCAAAGTAAGGGCAGTACCTCTCGTCGAGATTTATGTGCCCTAGTCGTGGTCAAGTTGTTACAAGTTCTTAAGGCCCTGTCACACTATTGCGTATTAAAGAAACGTATGTGTTGCGTATAAAATTCATAAAATAATTTTCATACGCACAAAATTTCCTTGGAAATACAGCATATGACCAGCGTACTTGACCTATGAGTAACGTACCTCTAGCGTAACTCTCGCGTATTCAGCGTATGCCTAGCGTATAAACCAAACGTCCGAATACGCACAAAATTTTTAAGCATGCTTAAAAAAAATTTTCTGCCTCGCCGTATGCCAGCGTATGCCACCGTATGCGACCGTTCTTGAAACGTATACAACCTATGCCTAACGTACCACTAGCGTATGTCAGCGTATACCAGCGTATGAGTGTTATTTTTCATACGCTGGCATACGCTAGTACGTTACGCAATAGTGTGACAGGGCCATTAATGTGTCAGCTGACAAACCCCACTCTCAAAAGAGTTAATATTTGGGGCTGTAGCCAACATGGCGGGCAAATTGTTCCATTGTTTTATAGTTCTGGGTAAGAAGCTGTGCTGAAGGTAAGTTTTCTTCTCGTTAGGTATTCTATAGGATTTAGGTTTACTCGATTAAGGGTCCATGAATCAAGATAAACTACGACTGTGTTTCCCGTTGTTTTCACTTAAATTTACCATACAACTTGTACCTACGTGTATGTAATAAATTTTGCAGTTCTAATCAATGAGTTTTTTGTGCAATTACAAATATGCGTTTATGTTTTAAAGTCAACGCCATTTTATATCGTTGCAAAATCTTATAGAACACCACCTTCTTGGTAGACTGACTGGCAAAGAACATTAACTGCAACCACTAGCAGAAGCCCCTGGAATGACGTATAACCCGAATGTCAAAGGTGGTAGAATGAGGGGTTGATCTCCTGGTATGGTTACGGGGATGAGATCTGGAAGCGTGTGGTCATCCACAAGTTGGAGGACTTTTCCATTTAGCCTCACCGTCCTGTTATGAAAACAATTTAGGGCAAATGTATTTGATTATATTTTTTTCTTCGCCTTTGAATTTAAGAAAACAATGAGGTCGAATTTCTAACTAAGCGTCGCGAAGATGGTTATCAATTATTCAGACTATTTTACTCACTTTGACGAAAGGTCACTGTTCTCCGTTGTCAGTAGGTACTCTTGTACATCTTTTCCTTGTAGGCTCCCTGCAAGTTTTAGGCCGATTGGATCATGTCTGTGAATATTTAGAGCAAGAAGGGTGACAGCACCCATCGGATATTTCCTGAAACAAAATAACAAAATGCGGATTATTACTTCAGTTATCTTTGAAGACGACTGTGTGTGACGTTAGCGAACGTCAACTGTGATATCTTCCTTATAGGCCAGTGTGTATTGCCTTCCTTCAGTGAACTATTATGCTGTCGAGTCATTTCACATGTCTAGGAATGTTGCCGATGTTGGAACAAAAAGTTCGTGAAAACAGTAACTTCTAATATGCGAAAGAAATGGCCAGCGCATTTTCCTTTTTATTATTATTCGTTATTCTTCTCCTATTCCGCTTTTGTTATTCAACGAGTTTCAAGTTGTCGAATCCATTTTTAATTACAGACTGAACTTTGCCGTGCCGTGTCAGGTCTCAACTTCAAAGGTAGCCAAACTTGCGAACTGCGACACGTTTCGAAGTTCGCAATTTCATTTGGTAATTGATAACGTAACTGGGAAGTTCGTGGCGCAGTTTCGAATTTCCAAACTAACTTCGTAACCTGATAGTCAAAAGTCATAAAACCCACTGTAAATCACCATGCCCATCGCTGTTGATCTGAACAGAACCTGTTTCTGGTCTCAAAATGGTTAATTCAACAGTATTCTCAATTGCTCATTTCAAACCTGCTAGCACAGTGAGCATAAACACGTGTTGTGCGCTTCTCCTCTATCCCACCATTCACTTCCAAGACTTTAGTCCCTACAAGCCTTTTATATAACAAAGACAGCCAGTAGTCCTACAAAAGACAAACGAGTCATCCATGTAGATTTGTGTTGCCATTTATGTTCAGTTCCATGTAAATGTACCTGTCCGACAGACCGGGTGATTGACTGCCAACATACTAAAGTCGGACTGACTAGCTGACTGACTGACTGACTGACTGACGGACGGACGGACGGACGGACGGACGGACGGACGGACGGACGGACGGACGGACGGACGGACGGACGGACTGACTGACGGGCTGGCTGGCTGGCTGATTATGTGGCTAGGTATACTGTAAATTATTTACCGACTGATGATGGACTCTTTTTCTATAGACTGAGGCGGCGCACACATTGAAGCATGGTCGGACAGACAAAATAACAGACGGTCATGCAGTGTATTGTTGCTTTTTTTTGCATGTTTGTATGGGGGGGGGGGGGGGGGGGGGGGGGGGGGGGGGGGGGGGGGGGGGGGGGGGGGGGGGGGGGGGGGGGGGGGGGGGGGGGGGGGGGGGGGGGGGGGGGGGGGGGGGGGGGGGGGGGGGGGGGGGGGGGGGGGGGGGGGGGGGGGGGGGGGGGGGGGGGGGGATAGTACGTCTTTATAAGTTAATGTAGTTTCAATGTTTTAATGAATATTATGTGAGATGAAATTGTATTTATAAAATTTTTCTAAAAGCAAATAAAAACTATTAAAAAAATATTGTTGATTTATAGAAAAAATAATAGAGAAGTTTCACTTGAGTGTTGTAAAACCAAATAATCACTCAACACTCAAATTGACACTCAACTGTAAACCGCCCTATCTATCTGTTTTTGTTACGCTAAACGACAACGCTGGAGAGAGACAATTTTAAAATGGCGTATACTACTTAAGTAATAATTATACTGTACGTACAGGATTTGGGTCTAAGTCGTCATCTAGCAAAGCGTAATTTCCTCCAACAAACGTCTGGCGGATAACAACTTCATGACCAAGTCGAGCTGACAGCCCTAACTTGTCAAGCCATCTACAGTTGGAGGCATTACAGATCATTTTAGTAATTTTTAACGGTTGAACTTTTAGTTGGAAATAAAAGCTGTACCGGAGATCAACAAGTTCACCCTGGGTCAGGTCTGGGAAAACATAACGGTCAACCTTAAGACCTGAGTGCAGCGAACAGGAACCTTGGGAAGTTTTCTGATACATGTACATGTACATGTACAGTGTAGATAGTAAACAGTGTGAAATGTTTTAGGTGTGGTCTGTAGCTAGTATGAATATTATGTGCTTTTCACCCCTGGGAATTAAAACATAGTTATTGTACATGTAAATGTCTACATGACTTTTTTTGTATTAAGTAATGCTCCACATAAGAACTACATGTATAGTAAGCTTCATTATTCTGCGGCATTGGCTCTTTCCCACATAGAATATCTTTGGTTTCAAGAATAGAGGAGGAGATGATGGTTCATAATTAGATTTCATTATAAAAATAAAGAAAATCCATTGGCTCCAAATAAATTTTAGGAAATGTTCGTACTTAACCAATCAGAATAGCAGAATACAATAGCTAATAATTTTGCTTCTTTGATGAAGTTCCCCAAATACAATTTTTTTATTATCTTTTAAAACTTGCATGTTGTGCGATTGGGTCTCAAATTACTTGAAACCTAAAAAAACATAGACTTCATGCACCTTGAACCTTAACTTTTTAGCGGTTTTTGAGTCTTAGCCAATGAGATCACTAGTTGAAACAATGAAAAAAGTTTACATTCCATCGTGCATTGCCGTTAAGCACTATCCTTCTTATGCGGATCATTACTTAAACGGGCCATGAGCTTGCCCATGTCGGGGCCATTCCTTATTCATCTGGACCATGATGTAACTCTTGTAACTTGTGGAGGTTTAAATGGGTGAGATTTTCTCAGACGGTACATGTAGTTTCTACACAGTTGGACAATAACAAATACATGTATGTATTAGAAGGCCTGCCAAATAAAAATGGTGACGGTGTCTATTTCAATAATATCACAAACCCTATGATATTATTATTGAAGTCAACTTACAAGAAGCCTGCACCATATCTGTCAGACAATCCAGGAGCCCCTCCCCCATAGGCACTGCTCGTCTCACCCAACCATCGAGGGGTACCTGGATCCAATTTAGCCAAAATCGAGTTGACTGCATTCAACTCGTGCAGCAAGTAATCCAACACATCTGGGTCATAAAAATCCTCCTTAGAGCAAGTTCTTCCATCAAGATAATACCTAACAGGACAACAGAAGTAAAGTACATGTAGTCCATTTTACACCACAGATTTATTTACACTTCTTAAATGTCCAGTAGACCATAACTATAATATTTGAGTGATAAAGTTTACGGTACCAATTTGTTTGTCATTTCTACAGTGTACATGTACATGTATATCTTTTGATATTGTTATATATTGTCTAGTACTTACAACACTAAAGTGTTGTTTACTGCACATTTGCAATGGAAGAATACATGTACTTGCATGATATAATTAGGTGATACTTACTGGTGCCATGTGACTGCATCTATGGCATCTTTAGCATGTGACACAAAACTATAAAATGGCAAACAAACACTTGATTAGATAAAACTTACAGTACCAAGTAACTTTTCTATTAAATGGACACTTTCACGGATTTGCATGCGCAGACCAGGCTCACTTCAAATATCCTTCAAATATCCTTTTCTGTCCCTAATATTTTTCAAATTATCCTTTGGCATACCAAGCTTATTCATTTTCTACCATGACCACCACCACTAGTCGATGCCATTTTGAAATTGGCACTTTAACTTGAAAAATTCAGGCTGCACTTTTCAAGTTTCGATTTGAGAAACTGGCACATGCGCCGTCATGACAGTGTCCCTTTAAGTAATTTATTGTAGAAATTTAAGTAAGCTACATCAACATTCGCACTAAGATTACTCAAATGAAGCAAATAGTATTACAAGCATATCACTTCTCATTGTAATATTACTACATAATTTAACACACAGATTATGATCGCAAAAGATAATTTGCTTTGATTTTATAACATCTTCTCCCAACTTAAGTGCCAAAAAAGAAGACCACTGCAGAAATGTGGTGTAAATACAAGTAAGTTCAAGACAAAGTAACTGGAAATATCTGTACATTACTGTTGTTTCACAGTGTACTAGTATCTCCATTGCTGAAATAACAGTCTCATGTGAAATATTCCAGACCTGCACTACAAATCACTTTTAAGCAGCCTTTAATTGCAGTTAATAATTCTTGTGTTAGAGTCTGTGTGCACAATGAAACTATGTAAGGAATGGCCACCTTGTTATGTCATGGTCATTTTCCATCAGAATCCCAAGTGGTATGTTAAACAACAAAGCTATAGCTGACAATCTACCACACTTTAATTTGCAGCTGATTCAGGCTTCACCTTTCCATAAATATTGCAGATCTTGTGTGATTTCCTACTGTTGTAACATCAGGACCGATGAGAAAGTTTCCAAACTGAGGAGTGCTTTTCAGAATAGCCCTTAAAGTTTTAAAGTCTTCTGCAAGCTCCTCTGGAGAAACAGACTTATTAAAATACTGCTTGTACAGATTTGGCTCTAGAAGAAAGAAAATTAATAACAAACGACTGGGGTTAAACGATGTCTTACAGGGAAACTTTATTACCTTTCAAGATAGCTTGCACTTTTGGAGTGATTATTGATCCTGGTAACATCAGGGCCAGCAAGATAATTTCCAAATTGAGGACTGCTTTTAAGAATTGCCCTTAAAGTTTGAAAGTCATTTGCAAGTTCCTCTGGGGAAAGTGACTTGTTGAAATCCTTAAAAAGGTTAGGTTCTGGAAGGTAAAATCAAGAAATGATAAGATGTACATTTGTAATGTTTAGCATGTCACAAGCAATGGGACAAAGAAACCTCAATGAGAATCAAACCCATGACCTTCAGGAAACTGATCAGGTGTTGACTAACGAAAGGAGATACAGTTTACTGACATGCTACATGTGTAGGATCAGTAACGTCAAAATCATGATGGCAAAGAAAAAATCTGAATACCTGGTGAAAAATTAATGGAACCCATCTTTCTTTCTTTATCACCACACAAGATGCTTTTGAGCAGTATGCAGACCACATGTCACATGAACCTAATAAATAACCTGCAGGTGTACATGTAGCACTTGCTATGAGTCTCACAGTAGCTCAGTTGGTTAGAGCATTCTGACCGGTTTCCAGATCATGTTTAATTTCTACATTTACATATGGGTTTAATTCCCGGCAGGGAGTCAGATTTGTTTCTTTGTCCGATGCTTAAATACAATAATACAATGTGCAGTGAAATCTTCATTAACAGGACATAATGTACATGTACTTGATGCAAGGAGACCCCTCAATGTAAGTTTAGTCTACAGTGCATGTTGTTAAAGGGAACCTCCATTGTTATAACACATTGGCATTAAATTGTTGGAAATAACGTCTAAATTTAATTTTTTTAAAAAAACAAGTGCAAATACAATTTACATGTAATTTTCCAAAAAAATGGATATGAATATTGCCTATTTTCGCTCTTAAATTACCTGCGCGCCACCATTTTGAATATTTATGAAGTGCTACCGTTGTCTAATTGTTGCATTCAAAAGAACATTGATTAACAATAGCGGCAACCATAACACGTCATAAATATTCAAAATGGCGGCGAACGGGAAATTTAAAAGTAAAAATAGGCGAAATTAATATCCATTTCTTTGTACACTGAAAAAATATTTCCATTTGTTGTTAAAATAATTGAAATTTCAACTTTATTTCCAACAATTTAACGTCGATTTGTTATGACAATGGAGGTTCCCTTTAATTAACCACCTGAGCACCTGTTTTCTTGACTTGGAACACAGCCATGTGGAGCTGTTTTTACTTGCCATTTGTAGATTATTGCAATGGCCCATCACTTGTTGATTTTACATGTACATGTAGTACAAAATACAATCTGTATATTTTTTAGTTCGAAATGCAGGCTGGTGATGTACAAAAATGAGCATGTTTCCACAGGTATGCAAGTATTATTAATTTACACAAAGTATGTTTAATTTTACCATTTCCAAGCTCCCATCCAAAATGATAGTTATGCTGAGCAACATACTGCATGATTTGTTTGGGGTTGCTTGCATTCCAAGACCCATCTCTCTCCCTTAGAAGCACATTCAATCCAAACATGACATCCCAATTTGCCTTGGAAGACAGCAGATGAATCTTGTCCAAATCCTCATGCGTGATTGTAAAATTAGTAAAATTCTTGAACTTATTCAGTCCTCGTGAATCATCGTAAATCAAAAAATCTTCAGCCGTTCCTCCGATACGAAGAAAAGAAGGGAAGAGACCTCGTGCAAGGGTAAAGAACTTCTCTGAGGTGAAATTCACATAACGCCAGTGGTTTTTCATGATGCCAGAATCGATTGCAACGGAGAGGAACTTCTCACTAACAGTAAAAACAGAATGGTCCAAATTGATCGAAACATTTTGTTCCACGTACTTGTCCCTGCCGACGTCATGGACCGCTTTCACGGTGGGCACATTACCACACAGTAGCGCTGCAAATACAGTTATGCAGCCGAAATGTGCCATGTCAACGACTCAAATAAATGCTGAAATACACCATGAATTAATGTTACTTTTCAACCAGAAACAAGCAGCATTACTTTCTGTTTCTTTCGGCGCTCAAAGAAACAACATTTCACACGACCTCGAGCAAAACACATGATGTCCCCTCTTCGCCAGGCGTTCGACTTGAGATCGAGGCTTTTCCCGATCCAGTCTCCCTTTGTAGCTCTCCGGCGGGAGATTGCCCCTGTTGAGTCTCCGAGGATGCCTGGCGCCCAACTTCGGAGAAACTTTCGCGCGCCAGCTCGAAGTTGTCCGGATTACGGTTTTGATCCCAGCCAGCCTTCTCGATACTCATAAGCATGAATGCGAAGCAGACTGGCTGGCGTAGCTTGGCGTGTTTTTGTTCCGCTCCATTTCACTCCACAACAACAAAAATTAATTAATTAATTAACCTATTATACTTTGCTAGAGTCTTGCCCAGCAAAGAACCCGCCTGGCTCGATTTTTTGACAATCCCACATTCTACGAAACCAGGAGCTGAATAGTACGCAGACTGACGTCTCTTTCATTGTAAATTAGAACACCGAAAGGCCTGCGGAGGGGAGCTTATCAGACGCTTCTGGCCCATCCTATTTTGGATTCGTTCTGACGACGGGCTAGTGCTCTGAACGCCGGTAAGCTTTTGAACTGCCTCTTACGCCGGGTAGCATATTTCAATTGAGAAAACCTTAACTTTGCGCCTCTTTTTTTCTTGATGATTCAAGGGAAAATATAATATTTCCTTTCGAAAACTGACTCTTATACTCTTTGAAAGCCTTTGACTACGTATTACGTATACGTTTTATTTAATGGATTTACAGGTTCCAGTAAACTATTTTGGACGAGTTCCGGCTTCTCGGTAGCGGTTGATCATGTACTGGTCTCCAGCGATTCTGAGTTCTTATCACGTCAGTGGCTAAGCATCTGTTTAATAAAAACAAAAACAAAAAACATAAAAATCTCGGGCCAAAAAGCCCAAAACAGCTGTCTGCGTCTGCTTTCTAGTCAGTTTGAGTGCTGATTCAGTGTCAGGTTTTGGCCTACCTTAGTGCCATTTTGAGAGAATGCCTTTTCACATTCTCCGGATCCGGGTCCTTGCAGTGGTCTGTTATTGCTTATCACTGTCTGTATTGGGGAGTACACAGTAATGCAGTGGTTTTCATACCTTAGTTTCAATCTGTTTAATCAGACATGGTGCAATATGTCTACACTGTAAATAGCTATAGCATCAGTGGAAGAATACACCGCCTTTCATCCTCGACGGATACAAATTCCTGGTATGTTATAAATAGACTTTTTCATTAATATCATTTCTATTTTCGGAATAGTTTGACATGATATATACTATAAAAGAATAAAACATACATGCCATTTTGCAGTTCACTGTTATCTTTGGTTCAATTTTTATTTTCCATTGTTCTTTTCTATCGGTTAATATATGATAATGAATATAAAACAAAGGAAAATGAAAATTGAACCAGGATAAAATTGAACTACAACATATAGTATATGAAAGGACACTTGACTTATTTGAGTTATTTAATAAAACCGTCTGCCACTAGTTTGCAAAACATGAACAGTACACAAAGAAAATAAAAGAAACCGAATACGCGGTCAAACAAGCTGTAAATTACGCCTGTGCCTAATTATCGTTGGATGTTTAATTCTACTTATTTTTCCGCTTTACTTAAATATTTTGGAGCTCAGGATATAAATATTATGAATTGAGCTAAATACGCGGCGTTTATTAATATTGGCCCATATACATCGCTTCGGGGGTACCAACCATTATAAGAAACTGAAAATTTCTGTCCCGTCTTGTCGCGGGGGGAAAAGAATCATTAGCCGCGCTTTTGTTAAATTTCCGACATAAATTGAATTGCCTTTGGTGAAAGGTACCGCCGTCCTTTTAACTTGCTAATTTGTCTGGGAGACACATGAAATAATTTTTCTCTTATTTTCTTTATTTTTACTTCAAAGAAGGCACGACCTTTTCTATTATTGATGGTTTCCGTTTTTTCTTACAAATTCAGTTCGCCTGATCCCAGAGTAATTTTACTTATCTTTCTTCGTCGTATCGGCAACCGGACCCGGAATGACTATATTTGTGCTATGTAGTGAAAGGTATGTATTTTTACATGGTTTCATGAAATGAAATTGAATATATACGATTGATAATTGTATATTTTATGACCTTGATCTCATGACATCGAAGTCAACTTGCCGACGATTGGTTTTGCAAGATGCCGCTAAAATTTTTCACTCCAGTATCTTCTGAGCTAATAAGTCTCAATGATATTAACCATCCGCTATCAAAAAGCATTAATACTAGTAGTAATCACAGATTATAGTGCGTCTCCTTATCCCGTGGCACCTCGTCTTGACCTAGTACCTCAGTTTCATGAATTAATTCAGCCACTGTTTAAAAGGGCTATGTCGCGAGATATGTCACGCAGGCAAAAACGTCGGGCCGTCATCAAACAAATTCACGCTATCGCCGTGGAATCGGGCAAAATCCTGCCGTGCTGTGTACTCCGAAAGGTCTCAGATTTTTCCGACATATAAATAGTATATTTGTCTTGATTTCATTTCGGTTATTTCTCCGATTCTGAAATCATACTCCTCAGTACATGTACTAATACCGGAACCGGAAATGAGAAATTTCTGAGAAAGCCTGTTCTTGGACACCGCGTTAATGGAGCATGAAATCGACGTTTAAGTCACACAACATTCAACGTGAATTTCGCAGGATTTTTCGGATAAAATTACAACTACCAGTTGCAAGTAAGACACAAGACTGTTGAATATAATTCCTTTATTAGCTAGACAAATTTTAGTCACAAAACTGCGAAATCTTTAGTCGCAAATGCGCCCGATACAGGCGCAATTTCGAGCACTGCAAAGTTAATCTGCGTTCGCCAGGCGCGGCCGGTCAGTGAATTAATATTGCTACAAGACATAAGCGAATTGCACCGTACCGTAGAACATCGCGAAGAACGACGTCGGTTTTTAGGTGAAAGCTTCCCAAATCAGGCAGAGAACACGGTAGTAAAATGATATCAAGGTAGAAAATGTCGCATCAAGGTAGTAAATTGATATCAAGGTAGAAAATGTTGCATCACGGTAGTAAATTCATATCAGGATAGAAAATGTCACATCACGTAGATATCGCATCAAGGTAGTAAATTGAAATCAAGGTAGAAAACGGACTATCAAGGTACGAAATGTCCCATCAATACATCAAGTAAATTGATATTATGTTATATAGCGTAAATATCACGTCAACAAATAATTTTGAAACAAACGGCGCGCCATAGAGAACCACAGCAAGATCAAGATAGAACATTCAAAACATACCAGAACGGTAGCGAGGAAATTCTGTAACTTCTTGCTTGATTCCAAAAAACCCAACAACTTACTTGGTCCGGAGAACAACCTTAGTCCAATTTTTCCACTGCGTACTTTTAGTAGGCATTGAAATTCCAAAATCGGGAAAATATCCGAAACTAAATCAAGACAAATAGATTATTTACATGTGACATTTCGGAACCCCAGCTCCCCAGGATGATGCCCGATTTCCACGCGATGCTGGATACTATTGTGACGTTTCAAGATGGCGCAGATTTGGTACCGACACTTTTCTCGATTCGTTCCGCCTAGCCGACAAGATTAGGAAGCGTCTCCTTCGTCGACGCAATAAAGACAAAAGCTCTCTGGTCCCAGAAACATCAGCTTTTGAATCTCTTTACAGTGGCCAATTAAACTGAATAATAAATTCATACTTTTGTTTTTTACCTCCCCACTGACGAAACACCACCTATTCTTTAGAAATACCATCTTTATAAATTTCAACTGACAAATTAAGAGATCTGTTTTGCCATCAACAGTCGACGGGGGGTAAAGCGTTTAATGAAAAATGGACGAAAAAGTTAAGGTAGCGTTGACAGACAAAAGAGGGTCATTTTTCAGTAGCCTCAACCGGATGGACCTTAATGGACTTAACTGTCAAAGATTCGCTACCGATAAAATCGCTATCATCTATCACAGCTACAAAACAAAAAAAAAATGGTAATTTTCCACTTTCAGCTTATTGAATGACACTTACTGAGGGTTTTGGTTTCTTAGAACAAATAGCAATAAGCGGAAGGCTTTAGAATGGATAACAGTGCGAACACACACGCAGTATCAGTTTATTAGAATTGAATTCACTTTCGGATTGGGTTTGCATTGACTACTATTTGTGGTTGGTTAAAAGAATTCGGCGTGCCACTTTCTCTGATTGCCTGGATCAAGAATGCTGAATGAAATTGGCGTTTTTTTTCTGTGCAGAGTCCTCAGCGCCATTCGCTGTGGAATAACAATGGTTGACTCGGCGGTCAGACCATTCTTTCTACCGCGTTCGCTGCCCTGGGTCTTTCTCCTCATCCTTTAAGATCCTTTTTCGTCAAATTAGATGCACACGTTTGACGTTTCTTGCCATGTTCCATTAACTCGACTGCACCCACTGAACGTGAGGTGTGATTGGCCCCTACGGCGCATCGCGCAGAATGCTATTGTCTTTCGCGACATGTACTTACAGCGACCGATTCTAGGACGCGCGGCATAATAATTTGCATGTTCAGAACTAGTCGGCTGTGATTGGTCAGCTTACTTAGCTTTGGGAATACCTTTCGTCTCTTCGCATATTCAGCTGCTGTCAATCAACGGATGGAAGTGTGAAGTAAATTTTAAGGTGCGATAAAGTTAACAATTCCCCTCTAATTAGGCCGCGCTCCCTATTCAAACCCATTGAATAAAGAGATTCGTCACATCGAGTCCACTGACTGTCTAAATCCTAAAGCCTAGTTTAGGCTCGCGAGCTTGAAGTGCGAATCAGACAAGCACGAAGGGTTAGCCACTCGCGAATGTAAGCTGGCACTTTGAAAAAAATAAATTTTGCAGAAACAAACAACAAAAAATTCCCCCGGCTTGTCTTTTTGTATACGCGATTCACACGAGCATCAATGTCATTTGAATGCCGTGTTCGTGCATCTTTACGGTCGTTCTCTCTACGGTCGGCAGCGCTTAAACGCAGTCCTGAGTACTTCAATTTACCAAAATATTGTTATTGCTGCAGGACGAGAAAGAAAAACGTTATATAGACAGAATGTAGTTTATTTGTCGTGTGTTCATAAATGAGCAAGGGTCCGCTTCAAACCGACCCACGCCAATGACTCCAGTGGGAATTCGCATTCTTTTGTTTGTGAAGATAATTATTCAATTTTGGATCCGTTTAGATCGATCAAAAGATATAAATTTAACTTCGATTTCAAGTCGTTCAGTTGTCAAAACTTCTTTGGAGACAACATGTCAAAGCGCGCGAGACACGCTCAAGGCTTTTACGCGTCATCACTTAATGATGTTCGCGATCGTAACTTTACTTCGAAATACCGTCCAAATACTAAGCCTTCTGTTATGGGTGTTTACGAGGTAGAGCGCATAGTCGCAAAACGAAACAAGGGAAGCAAAACGGAATACTTCATACAGTGGCAGAATTACTCCCCAGCAGAAAACACATGGGAACCGAGCGACCACTTGCCGGCGGAGCTCATCGCTGCTTTCGAAGACAGATCTGTCGATCCACTTCGCGCAGACGAATCCAGAGAAAGACTCGCTCTTCTTTTCGAGAAGGGCTTGAAATCACCCCTGGCCTGTAACGAGACCATCACAATGCGACACGATGTAGTGCGATCGCTGTTTCCTGATATGCCGCTGGATCTCCGAGGGACTCCGTACCTTGCCAGTAAAGAAGAGCTGATGAGAGCAGGTCTTGGTTCTTCTCTGAGAAAATGCTTGACAGTCACCGGTGGTGGTTGTAGTGTCCACACTCCCGTCAGCCTGAAGTTGGTTCTTAGCAAGTCGCCAGCCTTCCTCGATGAACAAGGCCGCAAAACGGCTTCGCGCCCAGTGGAAAGAGTTCAAGTCAAGTTTGCGAAGAGCTATTTCACCGGAACCGCGCAGTGATGTTGCTACTGAAAAAAAAACGGCTCTTTTAGGAGCCACCAAATACAATAAAAGCTTTTGACCAATGTTGATTTGAAAGCACGGTAACCTACAACAGCATACAGACTAAAGCCTGGTTTCCATATAATCGCAACGATCGCAGAAAAAAGTGTTGTGCGACCCTTGCGATCGCAAGGATCGCAACGTTTTGGTTTCCATATGATCGCAAAGGTCGCAAGAATCGCAGCGATCGTTGCGATTATATGGAAACCAGGCTTTAGGTTTCCGCAGTATTAAAATAAATTAGCTCAGAGATGAGTCAAGGTGTTTCCATTACAAGTTTATTTATTCTTTCGTATATTTTTTTATATTTACATTAACAACAAAAAAATCATCAGGCTTCCGTTAAGTTCTTTACGATCGAACTTATCGTAGAAACGTAAAATGCAGCGTTCGAGATATCAAAAATGTTTTTAATTTTAGCGGCAATCGGGTGTGAGTTTGTCCCACCTTACTGGGTCACAGCTTAATACAATGCTTATCTACCATGGCTTGCGCGCTATTGTTTAAGGAGGCGGAGTTATGAATTAATTAAAACAATCGCGGGAAGTTTGAAACGGTCAAATCGACTCCCGTGGGGGTGGTTTGAGAGTCCTCTCTTGCTTTCTCGAAAGTTGGTTTCAGAAAACCTAAAACCGATAATACTTCTAACCGTCGGATTTTCGCGAAACTTTGGTAAATGATTCCTTGAATTTGAAAGAAAAATAGCCATATGAATGCTAATTTGCTCACGTCTTATTTATTGAGATTTTTAGCCTGAAAGTGTTAGTCCCATACAAACAGAGGAAGAAAGTAACTACATTTGAGGTCGAAAGCGATAATACTTCCCAAAGAGCTACAAACGCAAAGACTGTCGCAATTGCTTTATTAACATTCCTTCTTCAACAGCCATATGAATGCTAACTGGTGTACCTAACTGTTTTCCCGTAAACTTAGAATTTCCAAGTGCAGCTGACTGTTTTGGGCCAGTTTTCTTTGTTATTTTAAGTACTTTCGCTAATGAGCATTCAAACTTAGCGCCAGAATGCGCGTGAAAGTCCCGGATGTGTCGCGGCATTCTGCGCGATGGTTACCGTTTCCTCCGGCACTGCACGACGAGGAGCTGGAAACGAGTTGTCATCCGGGCAAATTTCTTGAAGAATCCAGGAATTTCTTGAAGACGCATGGGCTAATAATTAATCCGCTGTGCAGTGGACATTCAGTTAACTTATTACCAATAAACTAGCTGGAGCTAAACTTTACAAATTAGACTAATGGGTTATACGGACGAACCTAATGTTCAGATCGGCTTTGTCCATCTACATTTCAATTTGCGAGACATCTTTGCGATACACTGTGGGCTCCTTTTCCCCCGAAACACGTAATGTGGCACGCGTGTTTCGGGTGACAAGTGGACGGAACCTGATATTGTGAACGGGTCATTGTGTAGTCTATTTGCGCTGGCTTTCTTGCTGGCGACATTTAGATCGTTACACCGTGCTGATGCTGATGAGTTGCAATAACAACTACTTTATCGGTTTCTATCGTGATGATGTCTCGCAAATTTTACTTTTTTACGTGGTCAGATCAGCCTTGCAGTTCATTGTTTTTGTTCATTCATTTTTTGGCTGGTTAGGTCTCTCGTAGATCCCACGTATCATTAGCAGCATTATCGTTTGCGGTCTTCTGCAGTTTACTTTTATTTCTAATGTACTCGTCCACCCTAAATACCAAGCCATAAAGGGTGGCCGCTTTTTAATTTCGATGGAAAGAAAATACCGTAGAAGCCATAAAAAATAAGGAACAGGAATCGTGATTAAATTTAATATCACGGGGATAATATTACAAGGGTTTAAGAAGGACATCCTCAACTTCCTGAAACTTTAAATAAATTTCGCATAAGTGCTGTGTTACGTTTAAGCGATACACGACTCTTGACACGTTACATTATCTAATCAACAGTGTGGATGGAACGTAAACTTACAGTTATAGTGAAGGGTAGGCGTTTTTAGCTTAGTAATTTAAGGTGACGATTAAGACATCAAGGTGTCCATAATGGACAAAAGGCAATAGACCAATTCCGATATATTAAAATTCATACTTGGCTCCGAGGCTTAGGGGAATAAAACAAAAGAAATAAATTATTCATACCTGAACCTCGATGTGATTTCTTTTGTTTTATTCCCCTAAGCCTCGAAGCCAAGTATGAATTTTAATATATCGGAATTGGTCTATTCGAATGGCAATTAAGAATGCAGGTCATACAACCTTGTATTGTGTTTTACACACAACCAAAAACAACAGATGTTATCAAACATTGGATATTTTCTGCACTGTTTTAGTTTGAGTTTAAGCTTAATGAAATCGCCACATTACAATAACAACTGAAATGGAAAATAAATTTAAGTGTGGCGGGAGTAAAAAACGGAACATTCGTTCCGATTGCAGCCGAACCCCTCCTGATACAAACTATAAGATCATCAGACTACAGTGACTTATAACGAGAGCGGACGTCAATATAGTTTTGGTGGAAGCAACTGGTGTACGGATACAATAGCAAAGAATTATATATACTGCCCAAAGCTCTGCGGTATTTTGTAGTCAAAGGGATGGTAAGGAGTGACTTTGCTCGTGCTCTTTTAATAATTACTCAAATTATCAGCGGGTTCTGCATTTTTTTTTTCAAGCTAGCTAGTGGCGGATAAAAATGGAATGTCCAATTTTGTTTTCAGCCCCCCCACTTTTTACTTCGCTCCGCCGCCGCTGTGGCATCATTGCAACATAATTTTAGACGCCTTCAAAACTACAATGTAACAATTCCGTGAAACGCAAGCAATTGAGATTGTGAAGAGTTGTTGTATGCAAGTGTGGTGTACCCGACCTAACCACTGTGGCTCGAAATCGATAAAATTAATTTCTTATATGTTTTGTCTTGTCCGCTCACCTGGACCAGACCTGGCGTTAGCTTTGATTGAGTTTGTTTATTTTGGACATGGAACCCGTGTAAATATTTCGCATTTAGACAAACATGTCCATCTCTTGCTCACTTCTTCAATGACAGCATAAAGCTCTTGACCTCATTCCATGTCATGAATTAAATTACCTTCGATCAATTAGAAATTGGTTGCGTGCTTCATTTCAGTGCTTTTCGCGTGACAACAATAAGCTATCTTGTCCGTGCAGACATACTTTTGACCCACTTTTACTGAGATCAAGAGTGTAATGTTACACTATTCGCAGTGCGCATTTCAATATGATTACATTGTGTTTTAGTTTGGCCCGACGTCGGGAAGCATTGTATGTATCTTATATGGAATTTATTTTCTTGCTAAAGATATCGCGTTGTTTTCTTCAGAACAGCTCCTGTGTCCGTTCGTGACATTGTTCTGCATTTCAGGAAATTAATATCGTAAACGTTGCCGAAACAGACTCAGGAAGCTGTAATCTGCAGCCTTCAAGTGTTTGCTAATTAAATGGTGAGTTGAGTTTCTGCCTTAATTTACTTTCTACCACAGTCAGAAGCATCCTCATGGAAACATGGTATAATATATGGCCCTTAAAAACAATCTACCATTGTAGAAAGTCGCTAAGTAAAGGCTCAGGGTGTCTTATGCCCAACTGTTGTATCTTATTCAATACAAAGCCGATTAGACTCATTCGAGCTACTACTAGTGTAGAGAGAAAGTATAGAAATATACAAACCCAAAAGCACAGACGCGGCATTACCTGCATACACTTATAGGTAAATTTGTTTCCAAATAGCCTTAACCTGGAAGGCTAAAACTTTTAATTTAAAGTTATTGGTTTTGCGAAAGTGCCCTTCGGTTATTTGTGAAAGCAAGTGAAAGAAACGGAAACAAACATTATAGCGTGGGTTGATCGTGTCCATGTGAACACGGTTCACAAACATGGTCAAGTCAAACAATGAGCACCTAAATAAGTAAAGAGAAAAACCTTTTTTTTTTTAATTTTTTTTATTCTCCAACTTTACTATTCAGTTTTAATCGCGTTACGTAAGAATGGTTTGCGTGTTTTACGTGCTAAATGCGCACTTATTTTGTAGTTCGCTTATTCGAAACTTGCGCCATACGGACCTTACAGTCAGTTCAGTTACTGACTGACCCAGGGAAGCTCTGTTATTGTTTGAAATAACAAAGAATACATAGCCAAACAAGTTCCTTGAGACTTGTGTTAGTAAAGAGATCTGACTATCAATGCAGGTCAGAAGCCAAAACATCGGGGTGTGTCCTTAGTTCTTAACATTCTTAAAGAAACTTAGATAAGCACGGTTTTAAAAGCATGCTTAAGTCGGTTATAAAACCGTATCTTTGATCAAGTGCTTTGCCATTGTTATCATATTGACCTGTTTGTCAGATCATAATTAAAGAACCTGGCATGTAATTATGGTCAACATACCAACGTGGTGTTATTTACTCTCACATTTACAATAAAATGTCAGATATTCTTTTAAATCAAGGATAGTGCGAGCGTCATAAAAAATGTAAAAGGGAGTTTTAAGGATCCGTCAATGAAGTGCAAAATGTCTTCCGTAACAATTAACTTCTAAATGGTTTCCGCTTTCATCCAGTGTTTCAACAGGTAACAAGCTTTTTTTTTTCATAACTAAACTGAGATGTCCATAAAAGGTACAATGTTTGCAAAATGAAAGCTTGGAATATCAAGTTGCTCTCTAGAAATTCCATGTTTTCCCTTTCTTGCCATTCATCAGTTACTCATGCAGGTCGAATATTATTTCAGTCGCTTAAAGTTTGCGTGCGGTTGAATTCTAGATCAATTTATAAACAAATCTTCTGTTATTTTCGCACAAAAAAGCAACTTTGAAGGTTCCTTTAGATACCATATAATTTCCAGTGAAAAACTGCCCTTTGCCTTTTTTCTTTTAAAAATGCACACAAATGATTAACAAAGATAACTGACATGCAATAAAAAAGCGAAATAATAAAATAATTATAAAAATAAATAAAACGTCTCTGTTACTGAAGGTGGTTTGCACTAGCGGTTGATTACCTCATTCAACAGGAAATAATTTGTGGAATTTTTATGAAAATCTTGGCTTGTAAATTATTAAATATAAATTGCGCTCCCCTTTGAAATGGTAGCGACACGAGAATGGTCTTGACTGGAGTCAGTGAAGATTCCAGCGGACCATAAATAATTGGCTTTAGTAGGTGTTGTTGTTGTTGTTGTTGTTGTTGTTGTTTTGTCAGAATATCAGAATCAGGGGCTCTTTTTGCAAAACGTTCCTTGTAGAATATGTGGCGATTTAAAAAAGGGATTTTATTTCAAAACCTTTAATTAGTATGAGATGCATTATTTATGTCTTACCTAGACAAATTTATTCAGTCTAAAAATTTTGCAATTAAGCATACGCATTTAATGAGAAAAAAATTTAACATCCCAGATCATAATTAGTATTTTTATTAGGAAACCCACTATTTTTTAATTACAATAAAAAAAAGTAAATTATTTTTGTGCCTCAGATAACTGATGGCAAATTAGCACTGACACTATATTAATAAGTGCGTTCTTGAGCTTGCCGAAACAACACAGTATAATTCGTCTTCAAAGCCAAGTTATATTTAACGGTGCCTTCATTCTCACTGCATGTAAATCAGTTTGATCACAACTGTACGTGAATTTGAGTTGTGTGTGTTATCTAACGTACCTTAAATCATTTTGCTGGCTATATCCGTCCCAGTTTTCCCTGGAACATTCCCCCTGTATTTTTTTTTTTTCAGTTGACTTTTCTTCTGGTATTTTCACAGGTGCCTTAATTTTTAAAGTTGACGAAACGCCACAGGAAGTTGTAATCCGTCTTCAATTCAGGCTAGTTAAAGGGTGAGTTCATTCCCACCCCGATTCTCACTCAATAACAGTCAGCAGTATTTTTTTTTATGAAAGCACGATTTTTCTGAGGACAAGTAAAACTGATCGATAGAGTGTTACATTATTATTGTTATTTGGAGGTTTGGAATGCTCGATATATACTCTGAACCCAAAGGCGATTAGATCATCCTGACAGTCGAAATTGGAAAGAAAATTGTTCGCGTGACTGGTTATATTCGCGTCAAATTGGTTCGTTGCATTTCTTTTCTATATATAAATATTTAAGATGGTTTATGATATGCATTACAATTCATTGAAAGCCGATTAGACCAACTCACCGGGAATTGTAAAGCTAAGTATAACTACGGTTACTGTTGAAAAACGGAAAGTTAAGGCTTTTTTATTGTTTTAATAGTAAAGAAAAGGCGAATTAAAGATAACGTACAAGTATATATAGAGGGTGAACACGTAACAGTAACTTAAGTTACTGATAAACTTGTGGCCTTCTCCACTATTTGCATTTATGCATCAACTATTTCAGATAACATTTTAGATGATTATTTTGTTGACATTCTATTTATAGTAGATTTTTGTTTTACATATATAAATTGAAAATTGGCCTGAAAATGCTTGAGGGAGCATTCAAATATTTAAAGCTACTAACTTACATACGGCACATTTAAACACCATGATAATTTTCAATAATTTTGTTAAATAAGGAAGCCCTCTATTTAAAAAAAAAAAACATTTTTTTTTAACCAGCAGTACGTTATATATTTTTTGTGGATAACTGATGGCAAATTAGCAACGACGCTATTTAGTAAGTGCGTTCTTAAGCCGAAACAACACAGTAATTTTTCTCTAAGTAATAAGTAACGGTGCCTTTATTCTCACGGCTGCCTGTGAATTCGATCACCACTGTATGTGAATTTGTGTTTCTATGTCTTATACGTACTTGAAATCTTTGCTGGATATATCGCGTCCTTTGCCCTAGAACATGTACATTCTTTCTGTATTTCCTTCAGTTGACTTTTCTTCTGGTATTTTCACAGGTGTCTTAATTCTTGAGGTTGACGAAACGCCACAGGAAGTTGTAATCCGTCTTTAATTCAGGCTAGTTAAAGGTGAGTTCATTCCCACTCTGATTCTCATTCCGCGATAACAGTCAGCAGTAACCGTTTTTAGAAAACACGATTCTTCTGAGGAAAAGTAAAACTGATATTCTGAACCAAAGGTGAATTCTTCTTGTGACGGGTTAGTCGCGTCTAATTGGTCCGTTGTATTGCTTTCCCAGTATGCATGGAAACATGATTTACAGCACAAAATAAAATCGATACGTATTTAGGATGGTTTATGATATACATTACAACTGAGTGAAAGACGATTAAACTTACTCCTCGGGAAAAGCTAAGTATAACTAGGGTGACTGTTGCAAAAATGAAAAAGATTTTTTCATTATGTTTTGGTTGTTGCTATATAGAAACGTTTTTAATTTGTGGCTAGAAACACGACCCCACAAGCAAGATTTTTGTTTTAACTTATATCGTGCATAAATAAAGGATGTTGTTGTTGTTGTTGTTGTTGTTGTTGTTGCTCGTGCCATCGCCGAATTTTTTGCTCGCCGACTGCTTAAATAGACACTGAAGAATGGATGTAATGTTGACATTTTTTCAGGAACTATCCATTGCCAGCTCTAAGCTATCAAAGAGGCGAAGAAAAATTTGAATTACAGGTGTAAAAGAAACCCTCAAGTGATGCAAATGACATTTTCGCGCGAAAACCGACATGGCCGCTTCGTATTTTACTGCCTTTTTATGGTCTCTACGTGAACACTATGGCATCTCAAAAATTTTACTTGTGTGAAATTTCCTTGTCGATTTCATTGCTGTTTCTTGTGGTATTTGGGTCGAGCACTTGAAAGTTATTATCATCTAACCCAGTCCTGAATTGTTTTGCCTAGGGTACTAACGTCAGAAGCAACTTTATTTCTAGAGGCACTTGATAATAACTAAGTCACTGATCAACTTGTGGCCCTCTCCAAAAAGGCACTATCTACATCAACTGGATATTCAAAAACTACTTACTTTTTTACAAAAACGTTTTCCGGATTTTTTGAAAACCGCGAAATTTGAGGTTGCGAAAAAAATTATCGCTTATTTATCAGACATGATAAGGGAAATGTTTCCCAAATTCTCTAAATTCGCCAAAATTTGTTGTCGCGAAATATATAACGTCGAAAAGGCAAGACTAATAATAACCGTAAGAATGTATTAAAAGTAAACTGAGTACGTAGAAACGTCTACATGTAGAAGAAATGTTTAATATATTTAGGTATTTAATATATTTAGGTATTATATTTAGGTATTAACGTGCGAAGAAATGTCGAGAAGACAAGACTTATATATCGAAAAACGTTCAATGACAGAGTGCGTGTCGTAATAGGCCGTAAAGCTGAAACGTTAATTCATAACTACTGTAGTTAATAGCTATCCTTGTTTGTTGTTTGATAGGTGATCAAGAGCAGTTCAATTAGAATCGGATATTTTTGACACTGAGTCTCGGGCTCGGGTTTTTCCCGCATTGGGTGTCGGGCTCGGATTTTATAACGTAGCTGCGGTCTCGGTCTCGGATTTTGAAACAAGGGTCTCGGCGTCTCGGCGAGTCTCGAATTTTACCATTCGCCACCCCTAATAAACTGGGAAATGTCCTCCCTTTGCGGACGTAAGTTATACACGTGCACTGCCCTTTGCATGGTCACACACTGTGGGTTGTTATCGACAGTTAAAGGGTTACTGACAGTTTCTATCGCAAAAGGTAAAGTTATGTAATATTTGTTCGTAATCTGAAGAAGTTCCACTTGCAATCTACAAAGGCTACATATACATTTATAATGTATATATTTTGCTTCAACAACCGTTTTGCTATAGTGGACACTGATAAAGAGAATGTGCGGATATCGCATTGAGATCACACGTTATCTTTCTTGAGACTCTGTGTGCAGTTCAATTTTAGTTCCATGAGCCGGGGTAAACTCAAAACATTAACAATAAATTGAAATTATTTATATTAAGTTCTGGTACACAGCATCGCTAAAGGTTCATTAGATACATAAATTTTCCATAAATCGTCGCCTGTCTTTATTTCATGGAACACTTGGGAACTATCTGACGGACTAATAATATATCAGTTACCGTGATTGACGTTCTTCTCTGCAATGCTCTTCGGATAATCATTAGGTACATACAGATAATACATAAAGTAGAGCTATCATAATATTACAAAATACCATTGGCATTATAAAACAAAATACAGCAACATTATATACTAAAAAGAGAAAAGAACGATTGAGTAACAAAAAATGGAACAAAACATTGCTACTAAAGGTATTTTGTAACAGCTGCTGTTGATATGGAGAAATTATCAAAATATGCAGTGGGAGTTTTATGATTCTGACGTGATAAGCAAAACTGATTTTTTTTCTTCGCACAGCATGCACTTAGCTTGACTGTTTCTGTTATGATAAAGGCCAGCATGAAGTCAAGATTTACTAGACACTATTGGCGAATTCTGAATCTGGCGATATAATTTGTTTTTTTCGATTATGTAAAGAGATTTAAAAAATATACATTGTAGGACACTTTTGAAGGAATATCATTTCTTTGCTTAGTCTCGAGTATCAAGAAAAAAAGGTTGTAGGTAAGTCTGCACTCACATTTTATCACAAATGACTCGGCAACTGGGATGAGAGAGATTAAGACATATTGCCGAACGTCAAAACTGTAGACTTAGATCGTGGTTTTTCTTCACATTAATTCCCAAACTGAATACGCAAGGCCTGTAATGGACCCTTTTAAGAATTATGCCGAAAAGGCTCATACTAAGTAAACTCTTTCTTAGCTAGCTTTAGGGTCTCTTTTCGGTAATAAGAGAAAACGCTTTTTGAAACACGTTTTAAAAAAATATATCATAGTTTCGTTTTCTTTCACTCCCATGATTATAATTATGTTCCTTTAGTTTTATTTGTCTTAGTTTTCTCTTTAATAAATGAAGCTCGTCGCTTCTTTAATTTCATTTTTCAACCAGTAGATATTTTTGCTTTGCATGATATGGATAAATATTGTGAATCCGCAGTCTTATTAACGGGTTTGATAACAATATACGGTAAAGGTCTATCTTATCTTTTATTTGTTTCATAGTTTAAGAAGTTAAAAATATTCACTTGGTGTAATTTTCCTTACTTTTGGCTTTAGGAAAGCACTTCGTAGACTATACTATGAGTATAGGCTGATCCCATTACTTTATCGGCTTCATAGGCTTAATTATGTGTTTCGAGTCGCGTCTCCATGTATCTTCAACTTTACATTTTTGATAAGGAGTTAATTAATCGGTAAAAAGTCAAAACCAATCATTGAAGGTAAGGCAAAGAGGAATGTATTCATGTAAGAACATATCAAATGTCACTCCACCGATCAAAGCAAAATTCTGTGATGATTGTTGCTCACACATGAAATTATTAGACATTTTTAAGATTGGGAACATAGGGACATAACAAAACCGATGAGATAATTTATGAGCAGTACATTTAAAAAAATCGGATTACTTTTGGAAGAAATGGTCCGCAGCATATTTCTTTTCTAAGGTATATATTGTTAAAAATGACATCAGATAACCCTTAGACCACTCGCGGCAGGAATACAAAATAATTGAATCCTGTGATCGATAAATTTAATCAATTATTTAAAAATATATCTCTTGACCGTCACCCCTAACCGAGACCAAGTTCAAATCTTAATAAGATAACATTTTATTTTGTAAAACATTCAACGGAAATTTTCACCACATGAAACTACCACTTAAATAACAGCTTTGATATCGTGCTGAATGCTACCACTTTCGGCTCTTATTTGAGTTAAAAGCGACGACAACTGTGTTAATTCGTTTCAGATTAGATTTAGGATGAAAAGTTAAGCGAGCCACTAAAGATTGCCTAGGTTTTTTTCTACAAATCATTTTCAGCTGCCCCTTATCCTTTGATTTACCGCTATGTAATTACAAAGTGAAAACATGCAAAAAATGTCCATTGCTCCATGACAAAATAAGCTAAAACAAGTAGAGTTTAGTTAACTTACTGTTCGCTTTACTGTTTTGTTAAGTTAAGTTTCCATTTCTCCATTTTTACTTCAATTTGGTCGAAAATTCAGGGCTATTTCGTGAAATCATGTTTTATGCTATTCTACATATACAGATATTGATCAGAAACAATTTAAATAAATAAAAATCACTTAATATGCTAAATTGTATTTCGCTCAATTTCCTTAACCATTTAAAAGTACGCGCGTCCCAGGGAAAAAAAAAACAGAATTTCATCACTGTTATTCCACAACTTTGCAAAAACATTTTAATTTTTTTTTAATTACTTCATAATATTCATGAGTCTGCATTTTACATTCACTGAGCAAGGGTAGAAAACATATCACTGATTGGGTAGACAATAACATCGGTTAAGACAAAACAGGCTGATAAAGCTTTTAAAAGTAGGAGTAATTCACTTTCATTATCAAAAGACCTTCGACTAGCACGCTGAGTACAGTCATATCAAAGGTAAGAAAATGAAGTCATTTGTGATCAATTTAACATTTTTACACTTCAGTATAAGACAAAGTCAGCAGCCCAAGTTGAAGAATATACAGTATAATCAAATGTACTTTTTTCGATGAACTATATTTTTTTGTTAATTTGGTTAGAATAGGTAAGCGTTCATTAATTTTGTCTTTGAATCAGTATTTCTGTCAGCTTTCTGTCAGCTTTCTTTCAGCATGGGTGAACATTTTTCTCAAGTGATCTTTATACTGACTTTTTAATATTTTAGTAACTATACTGAATACTTTTCTCTTTATCGTTGAAGCAATCTTCAACTAATATAGTAGAATTACTAAATATTACCAATTTTCTATCTTAAAATTTCTTGATTCCAGTATTTAACAAATTTCTTTGCCGCGCTTAATCTAATCTACTGAGAGAAACAAACGAATAACAGACTTCTGAAAACGTAAAATCTACTTTAACGCTTCGTGTACTAAATGAACTCGTTTAATATAATTAAATTTGTTTTTTACGCAAATGTAGGTTTTCTGTGTGTTTCGATGAGAGTTTTTTTTTTTTCACGTATAATTAAGTGTTCTCTCTAATGAAAGTGAACGGGTCGATGTTCTATACCTTTTATTAGTAAAAAGAATCGGCAAGGGTGCTCAGTATAAAGAATGTCTAATTTTGTAGCTTTTTCGATAACTAAATTGATCTTAAAAGCTAAATATATGCAGAATATAAGAACAATATTACGAAAATGTCAGTTTAACGTTAATATTTTGGTTATTTTAGTAAAAAGAAATTGCTTATAAAAATTTAGGATAAAATTTGCTATTAGTTTCGTGCTTTATTTTCTGTGAAGGTGACGTCACAAGTGACATGCGGAGCTGTAATTCTGCAGCGTGGGAATCTTAAATAAAGTCAGCTCAGCTTGTATTCGAACCGACCAATTTCTTTGTACTATTCGTGTTCAGCTAAACTGTTTTGATGAAAGTAAGCCAATTCCCACAAAACTCGGTTAAACTTCAATCTATTATATACGCAAATGCATTTTTCGTTTTACGCAAAAATGTTTATTTTAAGAGCACGAGCTAGTGCGCACCGTTCTTCTTAAGTTCATGTATGATAAATATCATACTAGGTTATGCCAATTTTTAGCTAATATTTTTTCCATCTTTCTTGCTGCGTAGTTGTGAAAATGTAACATTGTTTTCTAACATAAAATAATAATAATAATAATGCAGTTGTAACTTCTTATAATAGAAAAATGAATGCACTTCTTTAAAAAAACTTAAAATCACGGTAAACTGCAGTATATTATTTCTATAGTTAATTACTTCATTTTTTCTCACAAAATAAAGAGAAAATTTTGAGGTAGAGTCATTGTAGGCTTTAAGAGCGTGAAACAGTGATTTGTTTGCCCCCCAAAAAAGTCAGCAATATTTTTATTTAAAAACTCGAAAAAATACTAATCACAATGTGCAAATGACGTGAGACTCAGGTAAAAGCTTCATCTTTGTAGACATCAAAATGTAATTTGCTTTGCGTCAAGTGACAAGTATGGAACTTATACTTGCGAAAACGTTTCCCTTGAAAGCGTCCATTTACGCAATTAGTGTGCGGAAAATGAAATGGAGCTACAGCAATGTTTTCATAAGATCTTGCGTAACCAAGCAACTCCCTTCAAAGTTCCAGCTGCTCTAATTGCGGCTGCCCCCCAAAAGTAAAGTAAAGTAAGTAAAGTCGCACACGAGCCAGATGGCCCACACGGCCGGAGCTTAACCCCCAAAAACCGCCTTCTTAACCCCGAGTAAAGATGGAAACAATAATTTTGCAACGTACCGGTTACCCGTGAACATTTTGTGTTTTAGCAATATGTCTATAAGCAATCTTTTAATTTCAAACACGAAGATGAGTTTCATTGTTGTGTTGTTGACGTAATTCAAAAAGCTTTAAGGGACGCCCTAAGGATTTAATTATAAACGACGCATAAAATTAGGTTAAAACTGATTTTACTGCAAGAGATAAAAGTGATGGCCAGTTTTCAACATTGATTGACACAGAAACAGAAATAGTTAAGAGGGAATAATCTTTCCAAATAATATCATATTGAAAAGGGTGAGTTTAACACAAACATCCTGTGTTGAAATGCATATAAGCCCAATGAATATTACAGAAAGGCTTTCCGTTTGTCATAGTTGTTAGCCTGTACAAATACTCTGTGTAAATGCATTATGAGGTGGCTGTGCTTGGTTTCTGTAAAACGCTCATCTTAAAGGATAAAGCAGGTTAGATCCTAAAGAATCAGAGGGATATTATACCATAGCGTTTGCCCCAGCTAAGTATTGTTGATTGTTACTTCAATGCCCGAAGGCTGTCTGTTAAAGAAGATTTATGTTTTATTCAAGTGCCATATATAAAAGTTCTACATGCAAATGCGATTAAAGACAAAATTGCTTTCGTACATCAGAAGCCGCCATTTAACTATTTACCTGCTTTCGTAAATTATTTTTTTCTTAGTTTATTTGCTTTATTTGTCAAGCTTCAAGGCAAAATAAGCAAAATTAATAAAACCTCCCGGAAGATATTCCCCCTTCTTAATGACAGAACACGACCTTTCATTGTTTCGCCTAAAATGAAAAATTGCCTAACAGCAAACAAAATCACAGCTCTAAAAGACGTTACAGCATAAGTGACGCCTTTTCTTCGCTATTACACAATTTTATAGATTATTTAAGTCCGTTTTTCCTTGATATTATAGCTTTGTGTCATCAATAAGGTAAAAGAGCCCGGCACATACTAACTATTTGCATAATAAAAACATCATTACAGCGGAAACTAAAAGGATGTAATTTTCTACTCAGTAATGTCACGTTGCATTACAAGTCAGTCAGAGCTTTGCTGTCGTTCTCATGACCCCGATGCAAGTTTGAAATTTATAGAAGTGAGGAATCGAAATACTGGAAATTTACTGAATAATATTTTCCTTGAATTTTTCTTTTGTCTTCCAATGTGCATAGGGCCAATTGGTAATTAGAAAAAGGCTTTAGACGTCTTATTTCGTAATATATTTTGCTAAAATTTACATTTACTTATGAAACGATTGCATTTTTCTTAGGTGACGGGATTAAATGATCTTGTGCATGCTGTTTGATAAGAAATCATTCAGCGATTGAATTGTCTGTGAGAAGCAATCCTACGGATTTCAAGGTAGGAGAAACATTTTTTTTCGTCGGTCAAAATATCACCGTTTTTAAGTCGTTTAATTGAATAAGTAACACAAAGGTCATTCTAAATCTCACAGCAACAACTTATGCTTCGTGTCTCCTTCACTCGTTGATCTGGCAGCGATGGAAGTAAAATAACACATGTACATGTATATACGCAATCCGACTACCAATGCAATACACAGTTGCTACCCTGAAATTGGGTAAAAGGTTCCCATAAACTTGGGGTATAAGGACGGCCGTTTTACATGAGTCTGAAGACGCCCTTTTGTGTGGACACAATTTATTGAAATTAATATTACGCATGGGTCCGAGAGGCCGGCAAATGATTCACTTTTAGTTTTGTTTAAAAAGATTAGATGTCGGTTGTGTCAAAAATCTTGCTGCCCATTTTCGCCATTTGCCGGTATGAGAGGCAGTAGATTTTTATGGAATCTAAAAACAACCACTGTAAATTGTATCTTCCTGCGTAGAATCATTAATCCGATGTGAATGATTTGTCAGGGAAATAAGTTTAATTTCGCGTTCCTTTTTAACGCTGCTTCTTCATCAGATTGATAAAGTTTTTTTTAGGTAAAAAAGAAACTTTCAGATTTTTAAAAATATAAAAATGTGCGATGCGTAATGTGAAATACATATGTGAAATACAACAAAATAACATAATGACGACAAATGATGCACAAGTAATATTCGATCAGTCTAAGAATTTAATCGTGCAATATCCCCAACATCCCCTTTATATTGCCGCGTTAATAAATTAAAGCTCGCTTTTGAGTAGGTTACCAAATGAATATAATCTTTAAAAAGAATATCAGTGATCATCGCATTACAATTAGACCCTGAAAAAGAATTTCAGGCCTTGACGGAGTTCAAACCCATGATCTTTGCGATTCCACACGCTTGTATGAGTTTTATTTTTCATATACGGCATTATAATTTAATTTTTTCATATTAAATTCTCGACCACTGCAAGTACGCTGAACTCTTTCGTGTGATAATTTATAAAATGATAAAATGTCGAGCAATGCATTATGTGTTAACAAGGAGACACACCTTGCTTCTACGAAATTAACTGTGTTTTCAATATATTAAGGTAATTAAGTTAGTTCTAAAGTAGAAAGCAAAATGTATAATCACAGATGAAATTTATTGTTCCTGTCGTAGTCTTAGTTTTTGCGGAAGTTTTTTATTCCGCATTTTATTTTTTTTTTATGGTTAATTGCAATGTACATGTTTAATATCAGCAATGTAAGCAAAGTATATTGAAATAAAATTAAGACATTTTTTTAAAGTTAAGAAAGTTAATTAATGCATCAGCACGGCCCAAATGCTGATCCTGTGTCGGGGGATCGTTACTTTCGGACGGTTTAAGTTCATTCAGGCTTCTGATTTTTTTTTTATTTCGAATACGTTGTTTATACTGATTATTGTTGCCTGACCATCGACAATGACACAAGTCATAGACAGCAAAACCGTGCGCTTTAAGGTAAGGTTAAACTACGTTTGGATGTTTCAAGTGAAGTGGCTATCGACGTTTGCTGTCCCTGTGTTCCAATGCATCATATGTTTACAAGGAGACACACCTTGCTTCTACGAAATTAACGTTTGTTCAATATATTAAAGTAATTAAATCAGTTCTAAAGTAAAAAGCAAAATGTATATTCACGGATGAAATGTTGTTTCTGTTTTTTTTTTTTATTCCGTATTTTATTTTTTGTATGGTTGATTGAATGTTTAATGTCAGCAACATGGGCAAAGTATATTGAAACAACTCGTGGCGCCTTTAACTCATTGCAGCATTGATTTACGAGTGTTTTGAGTACTTTTACGGAGAAACATAAGCTTAAAATTGTCTAATCAAAGGCTCCTGCGAGCCAACCAGTGAATACGAAATGCTAAAGGTAACGCAATATTGCGGGGTTTTTTTGGAAATTAAATTTAACGACTTTTGACGAACGCAAAAAAAAAACATTAATTTTCAGTTCGAAAAAAAAAACATCCTGGGCGAGAATCGAACTAACGTCCTTCGGCTCTCTCCGGCTCTAATGTCCCAACAAATTTTGTTATTCAACGTAAATATGCGGAAACGTTTCCATCTCAGTGATGGATCGAGCGAGCGAGTGAGTGAGTGAATTTACCGTTGTCTCCGATAACCCGTTTATTACGCTACGCGTATTCACGGTTTAAAAAGTAAGACTACACGACATTCACTACATTCAGTAGCCGACACTTCAAAGCTCGATCGCTAAGCAAATTGCAAGTTATATAAAACACAAAACTTGCCGGAACAAAAGGCCCACAGGAATAAGCGGCAAGCACAATATCAAACGCTCCTATCCATCCATAAACGCCTTGCATTGTCTTGAAAGATTGCAATTGTACGCTGCAGTTCTTTCTTTTGCTTCTCAAGTCAACACACGGATAGATTTTGCGGTATCTATTTTATGGCTGAAAGCCATAATATAGCCGTCGACCTAAACTAAAATATGCGTGCATAAATTTGCATGCGCTAATGTGACACGAAAAAAAAGAAAACTCAGAGCCGGAATTACAACTCGTTGGCCGCGCCACGAGTAATAAAATCAAGACATTTTTAAAGTTTTAATTAAAGTTAACAAAGTAAAATGCGCCAGCACGGTGTAAATGCTGTTCCTGTTCTTGCGCTATCTTACAATTTCGCTTCTTATTACAAGTTAAATAATTAATTATTTGCAATAAGAGACGTGATTCTCTTAGCATTTTGCGGAAGTTTATAATGCAAGTACTTTATTCCATATTTCATTGTTTATATGTAGTTTAATAATTAATTTTTCTATAGTTAATTGCAATGTTAAATATCGAGGGAAGTAAATCAGCAATATTGGTAGTAAAACAATTACGGTTTGGCCGATATTTCTGTTGGTTCAGATAAATAAGCGTATCTTGCGTCATCGCTTGACTTTCCTGCCAGAGAGGGGTTTTTATCTACATTTTTTTAACCCTTTCACTCCCAAGAGTGCCAAACATCAAAATTCAAGAAAATTCCCAAATTTCATTTTGTGAAATATTGAAAAACAAATGGCACCATGCAAAAGTACTGCCAAAGAGGTTTCATTTAAATGGTCACACCATAGGATTTCATCCACAGACTCAAAAGTTAGAACTACATTACATGTCTCCATAATTGACTCTGGGAGTGAAAGGGTTAAAGGAGCATTGTCACGGAGATTTTGCTGTGTTTTGGTCAAAATACACTAAATATATGACAAAGTACATTTGCTCAAACATAAAATTGCTTTTAGAACACCAAGAAGATAATATCAAGTGATTTCTTCAAGGAAGAACAAACCATAATAAGGTTTTCTGCGATTTTTTCACGACTCTTGGCCTTGGGAGGAACTTGAAAAAAATGGCCAATTTTTTCAAGTTGCAATCCATTTTCATCCTGGCCATCTGCAACCAAAGATAAGGAATACTAGTTTCTGTGCACTGGTACAGTATTTTCTTAACAAAACTGGACCATTATTTTAAGGTTTCCATTGAAACAAATATATTTTTTGGCTTTTCAAAGTGATACTAAAAATACTTGACAGTGTCCCTTTAAGTCGGTAACCGTATAAATCCTTGCGGACACTATAGTGTTTTCTTAACTAAAGATAAAACTCAACCAAAGTCGATCACTTGTTTTATGTTTTAAAACTGAATCTTCGACGTGACTAACTTAAAACAAAATAGTTCAACTTAGTAAATTACGTCAGCGGTACCGGGTTTATCTTGAAATTTGCATCAAAATTACCCTTGCAAAACCCCACCGTTCGTGTTAACCACTTTTCACACGGCCTCCTTGGTTTTCATTGTTTTCATTGTATGAGCGTTATAAAGGTAAAATACGCTTTTGTTGTCGGGTAAACTGATGAGCTCTTTGCTTATTGGCGCGTGCCGCCTCTCTGGGAATTCAATACATAATTTGTAAATAATCGATTCTTAATTATGTACATTTTTATATACTCCGTGAGAACAGGTTTAATCCATTGCTTATAACCTCATGGCCTTGTAAAAAGTAATTTTAACGGGAAAACTATTTCATCTTACTAGATGTGTTATCCAATCAATGAACACGAATTCTGTCACGTTAGAATTACGCTGTTTAAGTTCATTCAGCCCTCTGGATTATTTATTTTGATTACGTTGTTTATACTGCTCAATTGTTGCCTGGACATCAACAATGCAATTACTGTAAGTGTGGAGTGACACAAGTACATAGACAGCAAAACCGTGCGCTTTAAGGTAAGGTTAAACTGCGTTTGGATGTTAAATTGATTCTAGTGAAGTGGCTTCGACGTTTAAAGTACAAAGCTATATAAGAAGTTAAAGTATCCAAGGTTGTTTAATTGTCAGCTGTAATACGGTTTGATTAGCACTTCTATCCGCGCATAATTACAAAATCAGTCTGAAGCAACTTCGTCATAAACAAGATTGTGTCCCTAAGATCTTCAAGTTGACTCTGAAGTTTTCCTTACAGTCCTAACCCAGAAGTACAAATGTAATGCATTTTCTTCACTGATCTCCATATACGCTGGTATACGGGATATACGTGATGCTCGATGGAATATTCAAGTGACCACTGTTTATCTTTTCATTATCCCGCACTGAGTTAGGAACTACGTGTGAACATAGCTGATAGAGAGAGTAACGGTTTTGTGAACTAGGATTAGTTGGTAAAAATTAACCTCAAAATTTATCATAAGTGTTATCAAGTGTTATTTTGCATCATTCGTCTGGGTATTAAATCAAGGCTTCTTCGACATAAATATAATCAATATACTGACATTGGTAAAAGGGTTTCTCCAAAATACGCATTCCAACCGAAACAGCCGAAAGATAGGTTGCTTACTGTACACTTACAATTCGTTTTCCGGTTATTGTTTCCCAATGTTATAACTAAAGATAGGAACCGAAAGAAATGGTCAAATAGTACGAGATATTTCGGTTGGTTCGCACCAACCAGGATGACAAGACTACCTCAGAGCGCACCTTACAATTTCCAACCGCAAAATTTGCGGAAAATGAAATACTCCATTTGCTTTCGAATCGAAATTACAGTGATTTGTGGTTAAATGGTAAGCACCCCATGTTTTTAACACACTTAATAAAGGAGGTTAGTTTGTTTTAGATGACATTCGTCAAAGTTTCGTCTCCATGACACGACTACTTTTATTTAATCACCTTTCCAACCGTGAACACAAGTCAGTTTTTGATTTCAAATAAAAATAAAATACGAATATCCTAAAAAGGCTAGCTAACTTGTCTTGCATTGAAAAATAGAACAACGTCATAATAAGAAAACATGCCCTAAAAATAAAAAGAAAGGTAATTATCCAAATTTTTTGGGCCATTATATTTCACAATACTACTGTAAAAGACCAGTGATATAATTGATTAAAGAAAGATATATATTAAGGTGGCTCAAAGTAGTTTTTGGGGGTCACAATTCTCTTTTTGAATGCGCTTATACATAATCTTACCTTAGCTCAATAAATCAGAATTTGACACAAGATGTTAGGCTTGGATTAAAGTTTTGGACGATGCTCTTTTTATGCTAATCAGCGTTTCAATAGCAACGGCCTAAATGTCTTTCGATTTTGGGGCTACCAACGACAAGCGAATAAATGCGCTATAATCTACACAGTGTAGCACACTAAATGGGGAAATTTCAAACAAATTCGAGAAACTGTTCGATTTTGAATAAATCGCTGAAACATTTTTAACATGTGGTTTTTCATGTTTGAAATATAAGCGGTCAAAACAATCCATATATTTCACAAATTATTATCAAATTACCACAGAAAGCCGTTACCTCAGATTTAAATTATTACTTCCTGCAAATAGCTTTGACTAACTCCTCGGCAATAAAGAGATCGAGCTTTTTATTCCAATGTAATTTTAAAAGAGTGAAAACGTCAAGCAAAACTGCATTTAAATGAAAAGCTGGCTCTCTTTATTGCCGAGGAGTTTGGAGAAGTTTACTTGGAGCCACCTTAATTTGGCCTTCAAACGTTTCCTTAAGAACGATCTATTTATATTTTGTACTTTATTAGCCTGCGGAAAACATGCAGCCACCTTTTCATCGCTCCCGATCGCGTGTGATTTGCTAAAGTTAAAAGGAACATTTCCTGCAGTTTTGACAGGGACCAGCGAGATTACAAACACTATATCACTAAATCTTATGTTCGTCTGTAATAAAAATGCCACATTTCTTTCAGTTTCGTCAGGAGCCAAAAAAGAGACCACAAAAACAACGTATACCTTGAATGACAGAAATAAAGAATTCCAACTTAAATTCTGCCACTTGAGTCAGTCAGATCTTAGATTAATTCAACATTTTTGAGTTTTAATTTTCTGAGGCTGCGGGCAGGCTCAAGGCTAGCAATGTGGTACTCACCCTTGAAAGTCAAAGATTTGCTCATGATAATCTAAATTCACTACAAATGATAGCTATATGCGCAGAGTTAATGAGAAGCATATGTATCTTATTATAATTAACTTACATTCTACATATCAGCTTCGTTTTAATTTGTCTGTTATACTCTACCTTTATCATATAAATTTAACTTGCGACATGTCTCGAAGAACTCGCATCGCCTTTTCTTGATTCACACAAAAGGTATACGACGGTCTGTATACATAAACAATAAAACATCCTCATCGTCATCTGTTAAATACCGTTTCATTTCTCAGAACATATTTAAACACAGTGAGGCTGTTTAAGAAATTTTCACAAATAGCAAAAAAGAATAATAAAAAGTTCTTAGCTTTATATGTAGTCAAAATAAACTATGATCAACAAAAAAAGCTTGAGACAAAGCAGTTTTATTAATATAAGAACGGTGAAATGAATTAAAATGTATAGCCTGAGGCTTTAAAAATATAATTTCCTGCTTAATATTAAATTTATATTGGCGTTTATA
Source organism: Dendrophyllia cribrosa (assembly GCA_024195265.1). Classification (NCBI taxonomy): domain Eukaryota; kingdom Metazoa; phylum Cnidaria; class Anthozoa; order Scleractinia; family Dendrophylliidae; genus Dendrophyllia; species Dendrophyllia cribrosa. The sequence goes on along the minus strand of JAJLRJ010000001.1, from coordinate 1,034,804 downwards.
ATATGCCAGTCAGTTTATTTCGTTAGTGATGATAAAAAAAAATTAGTTTGAATGTTCAGCTTTTGTGATTTGCACAAGACATCATTGACACTGAAATCTGCCAAACGTTTCAAGTGCAAACATTACTGGTAGACTGACTGTAAACGAAAAATTTCCGTTCAGTTTTCAAAAAAACACTTCTTACTAAATTAAACACCGGACACTGTATTGCCATTGTGCCACTGATATTGTAAAATATTTACCAATTTAACTGTTTTCGCGGTTAACATATTCATCACGAAAAATAACATTTTGCCCATGGGCAAAAACGCTTTTAAATCGGGTACTGGTGATACTAATTACATGCACTAAAAATTTTAAAAATGAAGCTAAATCAGTGTTCATTTTGTCTTTCATTTTTAGACGCTCAAGTTAGCACTTCTTTAACTCCAATTTCCCTGTTTTCAATACGACTTTAATTGAATGCTGGTCACGTGTCAGCTAATGAATATAAATTCTGCGACATGTACAAAAGCACGCGATATCTCTCTTGTTTGCAGTCTCGATAAGGTATCGCGGCTAACAGACAGACATCCGTCCATAAAAGTTTTACTTTGCTGGTTATCTTTTAAGGACTTCAAGCAGTGATTTCTGTTCCCAAGGCATCAAAAAATACCGAAAAGTAAGTACACCGGGATGATAAAATTGACAAGTTTAGCTGAATATTCATTCCACATCTTTGTAATATTGAGCTTTCATATCTACTCTCACTAAGCTGAATAGTAACTTCTAGTTATTCCACATTGTAATATGTCAACGATTTGCAAAATAAGCAGTTGGCGAGAAGAATTATTTACATTTCTTCCAAAATCCGTGCCTTAGGGAGATCGACACCGAGGAAGTGAATTACATGCCTTTTCTTTCCACTTGCCAATTTAATTTATCTACTCGTGTTTCTTAACAAAAAGAAAATGGCAATTCAAACGACATATTACCAGTTGGTATTGCCGGAAAATATTTCGTGATATTCATTTCGTAATAAGTCTGTTTGAATTATAAATCAAATATGTTCGGCGACTAACAATCCATGCCAAAGCAAACAAATTGATCAGTTTAGGACTGATTAAAAGGGTTCTTGATATTTTTTATTTCGTGCTGACAACTTTGATTTGTTTGATCATGATGATATGCTAGCTGTCACTGAGTTTTCCTAGCTTAGCATGATTGTTGTTTTTTTTTTTGCGAAGCTGTTGCCTTGTGATAACGCTAGGTAAGGCAACTGGCAAGTTAAACGAGTCCGTGGCTTAAAAGACAAAATATTTACCAATTTCAGGAAAACACGTCACAAGCAAGGGTAGAGTACAACTAATCACATTCAAAAGGTAAGAGATGTGAGGGATATGAAACAATTTTGTAACTTGTGTTCTGTCTGTCTCCTTCGTGCCTAGTGTCACACACATAAGACCTCAGAGTATACGGCTTTTTGAGATATCGTTAATTATTTTAAATTTCTTTCATGTTGTTTATTGGAAAAATAAAACGTTCGGCAGAATTGCCATTTATACATTTTGTTAGAAAACACATTTCACCGTAACTTGCATAGCTTGATACCTTTTTGAAAAGAAAAACGACGAGAAATATTTTGAGCACGATTCAGTCTCTTGCTTACGATTTATAGTTGATTTCTGCAACTCAAAACAAAATTGTTCAATCAGTTTCATATAAAATACTTAATCATACCCTCTCAGCTTCACAATTTCCCAATTATTTTGTCTCTATGATTTTGGCATATTTTATCCCATCTGCATGCAATGTAAAATACCGACTTTCTTGTAACGCCGAAAAAAATACCAAAACAGAATAAATAAATCTGAAATAAACGCTAAACCCTGGCCCCCAAATGGTGTCAGAACATTAAAGTAAATAAATGCAGTGAATTTAGCGCGTCAAACGTCCTTCAGTGTTTTATGTCTTTCTGACCGTGAGTGGGTTTTGGACTACCCATATTTGTGTGTAAGATTGTGTACGGTTGCTCGGTTGGGACACTTCCAAGTGATTATCGGCTCCTCTTTTTCTCCCGTTTATAGTTTTAATTCTTTTTTTAGCCCAAAAAATGTATTCACCGTCTGGCCCAGTGTTACCGTGAAATGCCGAAGAACAAGTTAGCTTTAGGAGTATGAAAGGCGTGATAACATGAAATTTGAAAGAATCCCCTGGCCCGAGAATACGACTGTCTCTTTCTTCTTTGTATTTTCTTTGCCAGTTACGATTATTTTAGCCAGGCTTATCAGTCGTTTGTGTTTCCGGGGTTTATTTTATAGGTAAAGTGATTTCGGGCAAGGTGTGTTCTTATGGAACCATAAATTCGCGATATCTCGAGCTAAAAAGGAAGGTAAAAACGTTGTGAATGGTTTATTTATGTTATTATCACACACAGAGATACTGTTTGTCAAAGGGCTATACTGTAAATAAAACTCCATTAGCCCTTTTAATCAATTTTAGTCCCAAGGATAATTGGCATCTAATTTATTCTCATGAAATGCATAACAATTTTGCACAGTAAAATATTACCAGATATAAGCCATCAATTTGGAAAATTCCTACCAGATCCATATAATAACCAACAGAAATTTTGTAATATACTCTGAGATCATTAACGGCAATCTATGTTGCAAGATAGACGACCTTTGAAATAAAGCTAACATTATCGGACATTCCTACATAACTACAAAAATAAACCGTATCTGTTTGTTATTAGGTCTATAAGGTTCGCCTGGCCTAACGCCTCCTAATGGCTTAGCAAAGTTTGACTGTAAAAGTAAGGAGTTACCCTGTTGTTTGAATCGCAAAGGCCGATTGAGTACTCCATTGACACCCCTCCAAAACCTTCTCCCGTCAACACGGTTTAAATAGGGTTAAATTCACCTCAAATTTAGATTCTCTAACGATTTATTTTCTATTTCTCCTTCTTTCCTTTATTATAGCTGAATCTTGAAACTCAGGAACCAAACCAAAAATGAACAATTCAATGGGATTTAATGGTGAGGAAAAATTAAATTAAACCTGGGGCTGAGTGGGCGGGGTTTCCATAAATTACAACAAGTACGGCCTAAAACATCGTTTGAAACAGCTTAACCTCATTTTTTTTCTTGCAATTAAGAGTAACTTTGATGAAATAAAGAAAATATCCCAATTCATTGTCGAACAGTCTTAAAAAAAACATGGCCTCGACCCAAGCCATGAGTCCATGTTTTTTTGCGATCTTCTATAAAACTGAGCTATGAAAGTTATGTAAATAACCAACTTTTTTTTACAAATGTCTATGTTCAGTTTTTTTTTTCAGAATGTCGCTGCTGAATACATTTGAATACATTCAATAAAGCAATTTATAGTTTATTGTGAATTGTATCTTTTACCATCCTTTTTTTTAAGGAACAAACATCACCAACGTCCCAAATGTCACCGCCGCCCCCCCACAACCCGGTGGCATTCCAGCAGACGTCAAGATTGGCATGACCTCAGCATATGCAGTGATCTTCCTTGTCGCTCTGTTTGGCAACTCCTTCGGTTTGTTCGTGGTGTTAAAGAAATCTTCATCTACTAATGTAACAAACGTATTTATTGCCAACATGGCCGTTGCAGATCTGCTTTTGACTCTCACGGTGATGCCGTTTTCGGTCGCTTTCATGTTTCGTGGATCTCTTTGGATTGGAGGAACTTTGGGTAACATTACATGCAAAGCAGTGTTTTACGTCATCCCTGTTTCCATTGCAGCGACTGTTTTTACTATGATGTTTATCTCGTTTGATAGATTTTACGCCATATTCTTTCCTCTAAAAGAGAAATTTTTCCGAAAGCCCAAAATCTTGTCAGCAACCATTTGGATCTTATCTTTTCTATTAATGATTCCATATGTTTTCATGTTTCAAGCAAGATATTATCAGAGCGACAATGCATATTTCTGTGAACAGGTGTGGCCATGGGCAGATCAAAATGACCCTACCTTTGAGGAAACTTATCACGTGCTTAAGAACTTTCACATCTCCGTTTTCGTCATAATATACGCTTTACCTCTTTTTATAACAATTTTTATTTACTTCTTGATTTGCCGAAAATTGTGGCTGCGTAAAATTCCAGGAAACGTTACAGATAGCAACCGTGCGGCGGCTGAAAAATCTAAACGCAAGGTGGTACGACTGCTGGTCATCATATGCGTGGTGTTTGCACTGTGCTGGTTTCCAGTATATGTCAATCACTACTTCTGGTACGTACGGCCTGATCAAATGCACAAGTTACCGTTGAAAGTTCAGTTCGTATTCAACTGGTTAGCCCATGCAAACAGTGCCTTAAATCCTTGCCTTTATATTCTACTGAATGAAAAATTTCGCAAGGAAATTTTCGCTATTCTGACCTGTTGTCCTTGTCTGCGCCGTTACAGACGCAGATCCTCAACGACGACGATGACCATGAAGAACGATTCTAATGACAACAATACAACCATGTGGAGGCTTATGTCATTTGGTCGGTCGAGCGCCTATACGTTACCTCGCAGCCCTAAAGAGCAAGGAAATGGACATACAAACTTGTCACTTTCATGGATGAGTGTCAAAGATGATCGTTCACCGCCAAATAGTCCAATTGAGACCTCGCTGAATAACAGCGCGGTAACCAAGGACGACAACAAAGATGACGCCATCTATGTGTAAGCCTGATTGTTCCCATGTAAGGATTGATCGATAAATAATATGATAAATTGTTGCTTATAAATATTCTTGCTTATAAATGGTGAAAACTCCTCCTAGAACAACAAGAGGAGGGTGTCAAGTGAATTATTAAAGAACGAGCGAACTACACTGATAAGTTTGTCATGACAGATATGCCTATTTCCCAAGACACATTGTATTCGTTGTTTGCAATCATTAGTTCCATACTGGTCGTCCGTAGACAAAGAGAGTTTTGGTAGGTTCAGTGCACTGCAATAGTAACTTTACAAACAACTGGACCGTTGTGATTAGGTTTTTGATGCAGAGTTGTAAAGTACCACCGTGATTAGCTGTAATGGCTCTTTTAATGAACTCCTTTAAGGCCACAAGACAGAACGGGCAAAGAATATAATTTAAAGTGACTGTTGGCCAATGGCTGGATAATCAGTGGAAAATCGTCTTTCAGAATCGATGTTTGCCTAAAAACTGTAAAATATGTAAATATCTGCAGGCAGATGACACAAATTTTGAGTCATCATATATTGATGACGATGATGATGATGATGATGATGATGATGATGATGATGATGATGATGATGATGATGATGATGATTTGGTTGAGATTTGAGAATACTTATTTAGCGCTTTACTTGTGGCTAAATACTGGCAAACGTTTACAAATAATTTGCAACTTTATTGGCATGCAATTACTTCTTGTAGATATAGCAAAGTAACAGAAAAAAAGACATGATATTTGAAGTTAATTAAGGTCATTATAGTCCAAGCTAGTCCACGAAGGAAGGAAATATGAGTCGTTTGCGTACAGACTAGGTCCAAATAGAAGCTCTAGACTGATGATTTATTGCGGCAAAAGTATCGCAGTACAAAAAGCGTGTTTCTTTTAACCTTTGGCTGGAGTGTGTTTTAACTTAAAGAGCACTTAATAAGTTTTAGCTTTTTAAGAACCTCAGTCTGTATTACGTTTAAGACACTTATGAAGCCGTTATTTGGGTCGTCACACAACACAGGAAAGAAGGTACGCGACCATTTAATAACGGTTGCGTACAGAATGCTGATAGTGCCTACCCTTGATATATGGAGAACTTTCTCCAGCTATTTAACAACTATTCACCGAAGTGGAGGTGGGTAGTGGTGGATATATCCACCACAACCGTGACCTACACTGAGGTGAATAGTTGTTTTAGTATATACTGAAACAGTGAGATAATATAGCGAAAATGATGCTTTTTAACTCATTTATTCTTGTCAACGATTACAATTTTCGCGCGCAAATTGCTGGGAGGTGAATAGCACTTGCTATTCCGAGTTTCAGTAGCCAATCAGAGCGCGCCAACAATGCTATCCACTGTTTCAGTATATACTAATTCTCAATATCCTCTTTTGGAGGAATATGTCGTGGGGGAGAGGGGTGTTACTCCCTAATAAGCTATATATAGGTATGTGCTGCCCTAAAAGGTAAGGGTTTCGAGCCGTTCAGTTTCCGAAGATGTGCTAAAAATTTGGCAATTTGGGTCTGACAATGTTCATGTTTTGCCTTCTATTCTAAAAATGAGTATATATATTTTGTCATTTTGAAAATAGAAAAATAAAAATTATTAATGGTTAGGTGTGAACATGGGTAGAGGAGATTTCTTTAAAAGACGGCCGCATACCCCCACCAAAATGTTTGCGAAGTGCCACCCCTCTCCTCCGACCACTATATATCGAGGATATCGAGAAAAAACTGTAAATAACTTCAGTTGTAAATCGTATAATTAGACATGCGTAAAACATAATGCTTTGGAAGTGTGACTCGCTCTGAGTAAATATCACTTTTAACACATCCAAATATTTAGGCCTATTTAGTCGAAACATCTGTATTTCATTTCATGGATGTAAAAAGTTATTAAAGAATTTGAGTTTAAAGTTGATTTCACAGGAAGATGTTGTTGTTGTTGTTGTTGTTTCCTTTCTCTTTTTGTTTCAATTCTTATCAGCCATTCTAACCAGCAGAATTTAAAGATGCGCTCCAGTAATCATAGAATTCCAGAATGATCGCCAAATATCCCTTTTACCTTAGCTTTCAGTTCCAAGAGTGACAAGAATCTAATGAACAGAATCGTACAGTACTGCCGAAAAGCTTTCATTTGAGTCCCCCCATAACTAGAATTCCACAAACAGAGGCTCAAGTTAGAATGACGTGATTACAATGTATGACTCTGTAAGTGAAAGGGGTAAATCAGGAAATAATAGATAAAAAACACAAAATATAAGTTCTTGTTTTGTGTTTCTAAATCTCATGATACAATTAATCAAACACAGCCTTCAATTAAACGCCCAGTACCTGCTTTAAGGAGGCGATGATACAAGAACCAATGGCTTAAAGGCAAATCACGCACCCAGAAATTGTAATATTCCTACCCTCTAACGAACAAGCAAAGTCATACTCCCCACGGTGGTGCTTGTACAGGGAGACCATACTCCCACGGTGGCACTTGTGCAGAGGGTGGGGGGGGGGGTCATACCGTGGGTAAAGTGGTTATTGCATAACTTCCCTTTGGTTATCCTGAGGTTTCGATATTCAAATAAATAGTCTCAATAAACATTTCCACTCACGAGGCACCAATGTCGCTTTTGGAAGCTCAATAAGAGGCGTTGTTGTAACAACAGTTGTTACAACTGCAGACGACAATACGAGTAGTTCCCTGCTTCTCTCTGTCAGGGATCGTTGAGCGGGAGATCGGAGGAAAAGGAAGGACTACTTATAGTCCAAACCAGATGCATCCCCAGGATTGTGAGAAGTGCATCGACAGAAAGTTAAATGTTGGGATGAAAGTTGACAATTCGCACGCCATCTGGTTTCAGATTCCGTTTCCGAATTAACGAGCTGCTTCTGCCTTCTACAGCAAGACAATCGTTCACAAAAAGATCTCAGCTATACTCAAAATATACAATCAATACGAAAACAAAACTCTTAACACAAATTTTATTAATATGAGATAGGTGAGAGGAAATAAAACGTGTCCATATAATTTCCTGCTCAATGTTAATTTTATATTGCCTTTTTAGTAATAACCTAACAATGTTCATTTACGGCGGGTGTTTTTTTTTTTTTTTTCGTTTCTTCCGCTTGTCGTGGCAATTTGCTAGATAAAAAGTTTGTTGCATAAATGACAAAATCTACCAAAAGATACAGTTGCAAATATCAATGGTAGACTAACTATAAACGAAAAATTTTGGTTTGGTTTTAAAACTCTTCTTTTATTCTGAATGAAACACCGGCAGACACTCATGATCTTGTGATTGTGTTAGAGATAATCTGACATGTTTATTAATTCATCTGTGATCGCGGTTTGCATAGTCGTCATAGTCAACATTTCATTGTTTAAAACCTTATGCCTCATTTATCTCGCACGTAAGATACAAATCACAACGGCACGTAGCATCTCGCTTCAGTGTTTGCAGTCTGCTTGGTACAAATCACGATTTTTATCCTGTTATCGTCTGTAGGATCCTAAACATCGCTTGAAGCAGCGATCCTCTGTTCTCAAGGCGTTAAATCTTCGGAAAGGTAAGTACATATTAAAAAGACATGTACATGCACGTTATAATTTGATAATTTTTGTACATGGCTTTCACATCAATGACTATAACCGCATCCTAGCTATTTGCTATTCTGTTATTTCTTTCATTTTCACAAAAGGTAAAATATTGGTAAGAATGATTTACATTTCTTTCTATCTCTGCGTTGTCAGGGATATCGACACTCGATATGCCTTTCCTATCCGCTTACTAATTTAATTTATTTAATCACGTTTCACTGAAACAAAAGACGAAAACTCATCTTTGATATAAATGGTTGATATCGTAACTGCAAACGAGTTCGTTTCCTTCCCAGTGAAAATGTTTCAGATGTTTCAAACGTTTTGGGATTGCTAGGTGGTTAGCTAGGTATTTTGCATTTTAAATCAAACATTCGGCGACAAATACCTAAATAAATAATTCGGTTGGTTTAGGACTACTCTTTCTTTTTTAAGTTCTGACAACTGTGATTTATTTGATTGTGAAATGCTGGTTCAGTATTGTCATATGGAAATCGTGTTCATTGTTAATATGCTCTTGCACTTTGATAACATCATGGAAGGCAACAGGCAAATTAAACGAACGTCCTGACCAAAAGAAAAAACAGAATATTTATATATATATAATATTAGAAATACATGCCACAAGCAAGGATACACTTATCAGTCGCATTCAAAAGGTACAGGCCAGTGAGGGATATGAAAACATTTTGTAAATAAAAGTCTGTTTACCTTATCATTTTCATAGACATTCATGATTATACGTCGACAATTCATTTCGTCATAATATTTATTTCTTTTTCGCTTTTTCTTTTCTTGCTTGTCATTTATACATTTTTGGACACTTGTCTACTTGCATAGCGTGTTTCCTTGCGTATATTTCGCCGCGATTGTTTGTTGCTTTCAATTAGTTGATTCCTTGATTCAAATTATTCAATCAATTTCAGATTAAATTCCTAATCACATCTTTCCTGCTTCCCAATTTTTGTACATAACTGCGAAAATGCACCTCCCACACTCTTTTTCCCCTCGACACGATTAAGATTTTCAAATTATTTTTTTTAATTGCTTCGTCTTTTCTTTATTATAGCAGAAATTTTGAATCTCAAAATGAACAACTCAACAACAGTTAATGGTAAGGAAAATAGCCAGCAAAGAATAAGATATAGTCTTTATTTTCAATAGAGCTCAAAACAACAAAAAGCCAAAATCCAACTTTTTCTTCGAGTAGATAGTAACTTTTTTGAAATGAGAACTAAGGTTCAGTGATCATCTCAGTGATAAACACGATTATAATATACTGAATTGCAAATAAAGACTGAAAGAAAAGATTTCATAACGGCAAATAAAGCCATGATAACCTCTACGTTGCCGCTGCGATGTTTTACCAAACGAACGGCCTTATATACAGCTATTTCAATTAACGTTGTCGGATGGTAATTGGTAATTGGGCATTGGGAAGCTATTGTTTGGGGTCACTCAAGCAAAGCATTGCATTGTGTTCCGTATGCCTTCATGCCAATGCCCAATTACCATCCGACAACGTTAATTGAAATAGCTGTATATGTAGTTCCAAACATTAAAGGAGTTCAATGCTCAATTAGTAAAGCATCGCAACGGCAACACGAAGGCTATGGACTTAATAAAACCTTGAAATGATCCTAAATTTATTGTAAATTATATGTTAGACAGGACTCTATTCAAACTAGCAATTGCGATAAACTAGATATACCCGTATAAATATTTGGTAAAATAATAACTACATTTCATTCCATTCTCGCGGTTCAGTTACTTTAGTTAATTATTTTGACGACCTAAATTTGAATAAAATGTTACGAGGTTTAAAGAAGGGATAGCAGAAAGAAAATGATTTTTTGAACACCAACAGACAGTTGATACCCAGACAAGAGGACTCCAGGTTGCTAGTGGACTATTTTGGTGTCCATCTATTACATGTAATTCAGTATAAACTACAAATTCTAATTTTAAAACTTCATTAAATCTTCAATATTTCTTAATTTTCTAAACTTTTTAATCCTATGAGAAAACTTATTTCCTCCCAAAACTAACCAAAAATCACCCAAAAATTTACAAAATACTCCATATTAAACATTGATTCATGAGATGAGCATAGAGTTTTGGATTGCTTGAAACTGTGAACGAAATATTTCCGTCAAGTAAAGCCATGTAAAGTGGCGGGAAAATGGCGTTCAGGTTAAGTCCCGCCTTAAGTATTTCTTTTTCGTTTTATTACCCTTTTTAAAGGTACAAACGTCACCTACGTCGTAACCGTCACCGCCGCCTCACCACACCCCAGCGGTTTCCCAGCAGACTTCAAGATTGCCATGACGTTAGCATATGCAGTGATCTTCCTCATCGCTATGTTTGGCAACTCCTTCGGTTTGTTCGTGGTGTTAAAGAAATCTTCATATTCAAGTGTAACAAACCAATTTATTGCCAACATGGCCGTTGCAGATCTGCTTTTGACTTTAACAGCAATACCGTTTTCGGTCTCTTACATGTTCCGTGAAACTCTTTGGTTTGGGGGAACAATGGGTAACATTACATGCAAAGCAGTGTTTTATGTCATGCCCGTTTCAATTTCAGCCGCTATTTTAACCATGACGTTGATTTCTATTAATAGATTTTATGCCATATTCTATCCCTTGAAAGGAACGTTATTCCAAAAACCGAAAGTTTTATCAGGAATTATTTGGATCTTATCGTTTGTTTTAATGATCCCATATGTTTTCTGGTATCAAATTAATTTCATTCCAAGCCAAGACGTATTTAAATGTGTACAAGACTGGCCGTGGGAGTATAGCGCGCTTAAAAGCTTTCATATTTGCGTTTTCGTCATACTGTACGTGGCGTCTTTTTTGTTAATGAGCGTTATTTACTTCTTAATTTGTTGTAAATTATGGTTTCGTAAAATTCCTGGTAACGTTACAGACAGCAATCGCGCCTCAGCTGAAAGGTCTAAACGCAAAGTGATACGACTGCTGGTCATTATATGCGCGGTGTTTGCGCTGTGCTGGTTTCCAACATATGTGAATCACTACTTCTGGTACGTACGACCTGATAAACTACACATGTTTGTACCGAAGAAAGTGCAGGTTACATTTTATTTTTTAGCTCATGCAAACAGCGCCATTAACCCGTGTCTTTATATATTGCTAAGTGAGAAATTTCGCAAGGAACTTTCCACTTTTTTGACTTGTTGTTCTGCTTTTGGTTTTGGCAAGAGAATGATTGCCGTGACAGCACCAAATTCAGCATATAAAGCTAGTGTAATGCAATTGGTCGAGGGGCAGAACATCGCCGCATTAAGCTACATTAAGAGTAAATTGGACGATGGCGTTTACTCCAAAATGGAACCCCATAACCGGCGCTGATAGCAATAAAGATGAGACTGATGCAGCAACAACTTGTTTCAAATAATAACAAGAATTGGTTCTTCGAGAAAAGACATAAGCATGCAGTTGGCTATAAGCTATATGGGTGCACACCACCTACGTTAAATAGAAAGCACTGAAAAAAAAATATTTCTAATTTATTTTCCAACGACGAAAAACTGCAGATTTGTGTATTAAAAGATTTAAATGATTTGGTTTAAAGATGTCAATATGTTTTGCTTTAACATTTTTTTTTTTGCGTGCGCATTACATAAAGGGGACGTTTTCTTGCGGACTAACAGAAAACTTATAAAAATTTTAAGACGTCGATAAGAAGAGAAAACAGAAAGTAGCTTAAAAAAATATATTAATAAATTCATGTATTACATATCACATACCTATGGAGCAGAAGAAAAATAACCTTTTAAGCAAGGACAAAAACAACCCACATTTTTTGACAAACGACGCCGTCCAGAGTGAGTGTACCACATTATAGTGGTGGACGAGAGCTGTCGCCAATACACCATCTCTGCTTCCTACACGTTTATATAGAAATTTATTACCAGATTTGAGTTTACAACCTCCCTATAATTTCACTACTAGATTTAATATATATAAAGTTAATGAGAATGAGAACATGAATACAAAGGACATTGTGTTGGAACAAGAGAAAATAATTGGACAGAGAGGAAGTCTTGGGGCGTTGGCTGGGATATCTTAACTGCAAAAAAGCTATTTTTAGTAACAATGCGGACCATGCGGAAACATGTTCCGGTGAGCTGGTTGACTTTCGGAATACTCGCTTTCATAAATAAGCGCGTCGAAGCGAGGCGGACTCTACAAATTAAAAAAATGGCGACCATCGCGGTGGAAATTTCGCATGTGAAAAAGAAAGTAAACTGGTCCTGTTTGAGCAAAGAACGTTAAAAAGTACCAGAGCGGCTAGATACATAGATCTTCATCTGTCTTTATACACAAACTGTTGCAACTGAAGCGGTAAAAAGGGGGCTGAACAATTCAACTTACCGGACACATGCCAATCAACCACACTCCAATCTCTTGTAAACATCGTTTCTAAAAGTTTGAAGTCGCTTTGCTCGATCGATGGCCAGCCCATCCAAACTTTTCAGACATAAAATAGTTGCATACTGTAGAATTCAAAGTTGTTATGTTTTTGTAGCTGAAGGATAGAAGGATTCTCTCCTGGAAAAATCTCTTTTTAGGGATTTTAACACGGCATGGAGTTAAAAACGCTAAAACTGGTTCGCATGCATGTATGGATTTGTTTTCTCTTACGTTTGGAAGGATTTGGCAGATGCATCATCATTCCATGGAGAATGAATATCAGTTCTGTTGAGGTCAGCTACCAAGAAACTCTAGACTGACAGGTAAGAGGTTAATTAGAGCCAAAGTGTAAGTAAAATTTCTGGAAAAGTGATTGAACTTTATTTTTCGATAGGCCGTGTGTTTTTAAGTTTAAGCTTCAGTAATTCTTGTGTAGTTGATTGGCATGTGTCCGGTAAGTTAAATTGTCCAGCCCCCTTTTTACCGCTTCAGTTGCAACAGTTTGACTGTGTATAAAGACAGACGAAGATCTATGTATCTAGCCGCTGCGGTACTATATAACGTTCTTTACTCAAACAGGACCATTTTACTTTCTTTTTCACATGCCAAATTTCCACCGCGATGGTCGCCATTCTAATTTGTTGACTCCGTCTCGCTTCTTCGCGCTTATTCATGAAAGCGAGTATTCTGGAAGTCAACCAGCTCACCGGAAAATGTTTCTGCATGGTCCGCATTGTTACTAAAAATGCCTTTTTGCAATTAAGATATCCCAAAGGCATGACTGGGAGACTCCCTCTCTGTCCAATCATTTTCTCTTGGTTGGAACATTACTCCCAACTAGTACCGTAACAGATGTGTAGATATTGTGGGTCAAAATTTGCCTTGGTTCAAAATTTTCTTTTCCTTTGTTTTTGGGTATGAAAATGCATGATAATGTATGATAATGAGGTTTAAACAAAGAAAAGAAAATTTTGAACCAAGTCAAATTTTGACCCACAACATAGACACCAGTCAAAATAACTTGTATAATGATAGTGGGGCAATGTGCCAGCATCTCAAAGGTAAAAAATTGCAAAATGTATCATAGAAACTTCTGATGTAGTTTAAAAAGGAAGGTATAAAAAGTACATTGTTTACAGTGGAAATAAATAAATATATTTTATAACTGCTTGACACGTTTTAACTAAATGCGACAGCATTTCAAATATTAAAGAAAATAAATTGTATAATTATTGTAAAACTATGATTTCGTCTGATGTAAGTACTTTGAAAAGGTATAAAAAGTACATTGTCTACGGCGATTATAAATATACTACATAATTTATTGGGAAGTTTTTATTAATAAAAAGAAGACATTAGCTTGAAGACAAGCTAATGATTTCGTCTGATGTAAAACTGTAGTTTGAAAGGTATAAAATTAAAGAACATTTTCTTGTGATTATATATCAATGTACATAATACATAATTGCTTGGTAAGTTTTCATTAAATAAAAAAGATCATTGTATAATGTATAATACAAACTTTGAAGACAGGTTAATGATTGCTAAATATTTCGTCTGATGTAAGACTAGTTTAAAAAGAAAATAATACATTGTATAATGTATAATGTATAATTTATTGAAACTAGAAGACAAGCTAATGATTCCGTCTGATGTAAAACTATAGTGATAAAAGGTATAAAAAATACCATGTCTCGTATTTATAAATAAATATACAAAATAATTGCTTGGCAAGTTCAAACTGTAGCTATATGGGTAATAAGACAAAACGAGCGTGAAGTTACGGTGTAAGTTGGGGGGTGGGGGTGGAGTCCATTGTTTGAGATATTGCAACACACGTTTTTCACTATGTGGAGGTGCATTCTGATTGGCTAATCGAAAATAGGGACAAATGTCGTAGCTTGATAAGTGATAAGACTGTTTTATTAACTAAAATGTTTTTGAAAAGTTCAATAAATTTTGGATAACTATGAGGAATTGGGCGACGAAGTGCTTAACTAAAACACTTAGCTTTGCAGCGTCCATCTAAAGAGACCTACAGTACAAGGAGATACACGTAGTCCTTCATAATCCCTTAATGTTTCCCCTTAAAATGGCAACCATACCGGACATTTTGAAACTGACCAAGAGGTATCTCAAATCCGCATTTTTAACCTCTACATATGACTCTGTAAGTGAAAGGTAAATCAGCAAATAATAGATATGAAACACAAAATATAAGTAACTGTTCTTGTTTTGTGTTTCTGAATCCCATGATACACTTAATCAAACACAGCCTTGGAATGAACGCCCAGTACCTGCTTTAAAGAGAACCTCCATTGTCAGAACAAATTGACGTTAAATTGTTGGGAATAAAGTCGAAATTTAAAATTGTTTAATTGTTGCATACAAAAGAACTTCAATTCTTAAAGGGACACTGTCACGGGTTGACATGCCCCGGTTCTCGTCCGATCACCGAAGTTAAGCCCTGTCGGGCGAGGTTAGTACTTGGATGGGTGACCGCCTGGGAATACCTCGTGTCAGTCGTGTCGTAGGCTCATCATTTTTCTTTCTTTTACTCCTTTTCATTTTTCATTTTTTTGGTTCCGTCAAGGAGCCACTCGTCCTGAGGAGGGCAAACTGAAGCCAAAGTCATGAAAACATAGCATACCTTCGACGATATTCCAACGACAACAAATGGGCGACGAAGTCGCTGTCACTGGAAGCTTCATACCCGGCATCGAATTTAGCCTGAAGCCACGACCTAAATATCCGATTTTCCAAATATATTCGTTTGTGGTTTCTAGACCACGCTATCTTATATTCTGCTTGATCCTCGAACTTCCTCTTCCATCCCGAATTGGTTCTTTTCCTTCCACCGCCGCCACTAGTCGACGCCATTTTGAAATTGACGGTTCAACTTGAAAAATTCAGGCTGAGCTTTTCAAGTTTCGATTCCAAAAACTCGCGCATGCGCCCTCGTGACAGTGTCCCTTTAAGGTGATGTTACACGGGACGATTCGCAACGACGATTTTTAGCGCAACAATGTTGCACTACAAGTTGCGCTAACAGTTGACGCCATTGTAACATGGGTGCGCGGACGATTTTCTTCGCAATTTTTGCGTTACAAGGTTTTGTTAAGAATTGAAGTTCTTTTGTATGCAACAATTAGACAATCGTAACACGTCATAAATATTCAAAATGGCGGCGCGCGGGAAATTTAAAAGCGAAAATAGGCGATATTCATATCCATTTTTTTGTACAATAAAATTATATTTGCACCTGCTTTTTAAAAAATTTTAATTTAGACTTTATTTCCAACAATTTAACGTCAATTTTTTATAACAATGGAGGTTCCCTTTAAGGAGACGTTGATTCAAGAACCAATATTTTGCTTAATGACAAATCAAGCACGCAGAACCTTGCACCGCTCTACAGAAACACCTTAGCTATAGTCAAAATATATAATCGGTACATAAAAAAAAAACTTAGCACAAATTTTGTGAATATGAGAAAGGTTAGAGGAAATAGAACGTGTCCATATAATTCCCTGCTTAATGTTAATTTTATATTACCTTTTTCAGTAGTAATTGCCTAACAATATTCATTTATATTACGGCGGCGTGTTTTTCTTTTTTTTCGTTTCTTCCGCTTGTCATGATAATTTGCCAGATTGAAAAGTTTGTTGAATGTTCAGCTTTTTTACCCTGATGCATACAAGACATAATTGACAAAAAGTAAATCTAGACTAACTATAAACGACAAATTTTGGTTTGGTTTTAAAACGCTTCTTTTTGAATGAAACACCAGCAGACACTCATGATCTTGTGATTGTGTGGGAGATAATCTGATATGTTTACTAATTCATCTGTGATCGCGGTTTACATAGTCGTCACGAAAAATTACATTTCATCCAATAATGTCGAACGAAAGATAATAATTTCTTGGCAGTAAAACTTTTGAACGCTTATTCAGCCGTTTCAATTTGTTGACGCTTAACAACTCCATTAATCTCGTAGACCTCGTACGAAAGATACTAAGTAAAACTTTTGAACGCTAATTCAGCCGTTTCAATTTGTTGACTCTTAACAACTCTATTAGTCTCGTACGAAAGATATAACTTAAGTAAACTTTTGAAAGCTAATTCAGTGTTCAATTTTTTGACGCTTAATAGGCATTTCCAGTATTTCTCAATTTTCCGTTGACAGGCGGGTTTCCTGTCAATCAATCCAATATTCTGCTAATGTAACAACGGCACGTAATATCTCACTTGTTTGCAGTCTGCGTGGTACAAATCACTACTTTTATCCTGAAAAGCCATCGCAGCTTCAGGTATTCGTTTGTAGGATCCCAAACATCGCTGGTTATCGTTTAAGTAGCGATTTTCTGTTCTGAAGGCGTTAAATCTACAGAAAGGTAAGTACATATGAATTATAAAGAGACACATATACATGCATGTAAAACCTTGTACATGGTTTTCACATCAATGACTATAACCACATCCTAGTTATTTCCTATTCTGATATTTTCTTCAGGAAGTGATTTGCGCAAAAGGAGCAAAATCTTGTTAAGAATGATTTACATTTCTTTCTTTCTCTACCTTGTATAAAGGGATATCGACAGCCGCGCGCGCGGAGTAAATGATATCGCGGCCTTTCCTATCCGCTCTCTAATTTAACTTATTTACTCACGTTTTACTGGCACAAAAGACGAAAACTCATATTTGATATTAACGGTTGATATCATAACTATAAAAGAGTTCATTTTCTCCCCAGTGAAAATGTTTCCAACGTTTTGGGATTGCTAGGTGGTTGGCTAAGTAATTATTTACATTTTAAATCAAACATGTTCGGCGACAAATACCTATATAAACAATTCGGCTGGTTTAGGACTACTGGTTTTTTTTTTTACGTTCTGACAACTGTGATTTGTTTGATCGTGAAATGCTGGTTATTGTCATGTGTTTCTTTTTATTATAAGCAGAAATATTGTTCAATGTTAATATACTCTTGCACTTTGATAACATCGAGAAGTTAAACATGTAAGTGCAAATTAAACCAACGTCCTGACTTTAGTAGTCCTGACTTAAAACAAAATATTTATTACAAAAACATGTCACAAGCAAAGATACACTCATCAGTCGCATTCAAATAGTACAGGATGTGAAGGATATGAAAACATTTTGTAAATAATTCAATTCATTTTCATCGACATTCGTGATTACACGTCGACAATTAATTCCGTCATAATATTTTTTTATTTTTCCTTTTTTCATTTCTTGCTTGTTGCTAAATGCAAAATATAAATGCCATTTATATTTTGTTAGGACACCTTTTTTTGTCTACTTGCATAGCGTGTTATCTTGCGTATTGAATACTGAAAAACCGGCGGGCAACAAAAAATATATATATTTATTTCGCCGCGATTGTGTCATGTTGCTTTAAATTAGTCGATTTCCGTGATTCAAATTATTCAATCATTTTCATATAAAATTCATAATCTCTCCAGCTTCCCAATTTTTGTACATAATTGCGAAAATGCACCCCCAACTCTCTTTAACCTCAAAACGATTACGTTTTTTAAATTCTTCTTTCGATTCTCTCTCTCTCTCTCTCTCTCTCTCTCTCTCTCTCTCTCTGGTGGCCAGCCAATATACAGGGTTCAGACCACAAAATCCCTTGGGGTAATGATTGATCAACGTTTAGTTTGGGATGAACATGTCGACAGCCTATGTAAACGCGTCTCATCTGGACTAGCTGCTTTAAAACAAGCTCGTCGGTATGTTCCCCAAACCACTCTCATAACTATATACAAGTCACTCATTAAACCCCTTTTTGACTACTGTGATGTAGTTTGGGGCAATTTAAATAAAACACTGACCTCAAGACTACAAAAACTACAAAATCGAGCGGCCAGAATTATAACCCGTAAGGGTTATGATGTAAGATCAACCAATATTCGAAAAGAATTAGGATGGGATGACCTGGGGCCGTATTCACGAAAGCATCCTAAGTCCAAAGAGCCTCCTAAGATATAACTTAGGAGATAACTGGTATTCACGAAGACCTCCTATTTTAAGACATGTCTTATTTTTTCTTCTAAACTTAGGACCTCCTAAATTTTTAAGACATGACTTAACTGGTATTCACGAAGACCTCCTAACTTAAGATATGTCTTAATTTTTCTCCTAAACTTAGGAGGTCAAAATTGACCTCCTAACTTATTAAAACATGTCTTGACGGAGGCTAAATTCGATTGTTAACGAGTTTTACGTCGATTTTCATCGTGATTATTGTGTATCACAATAGTTACCGATTAGATAAACGTTTTAAAGCATTATATTGCTAAGAAAAATTAAATATTTTCCAGTGAGGTCAAACAACACGGTTAGTTTTATATAGGCCTTCGTGTCATTAACGGGTTCCATATTTCTTTCTCTTTGCAGAGTTATATTTCCGTTTTTCGTGAAAATAAGCCCTTGTACAAGAAATATCGAAGTAGACCCTATTAAAATGATGATGGATTTGTTTGTTGCTTTCGCTACTGACCATGAACGAAGATATTATCACGGTTTTGCTATCTTAAATTCGAGATGAAATAAAGATCATTGTATCGTCATTGTGATTACAACAACAATTTACACAATACAAAATATTAATTCATGTAATTTTCATAACTTATTATTCATAAGATCGCGCCATATAAACTGTCTCTGATTGGTTTACATTTACTAATCGATAACTGCCCGCGACCATTAAACTTAGGAGACTGCTAAGTTACGCTTACCTTAGGATGGTCATAAGATATCGTTCGTGAATAGCACTTAGGACATATCTTAGGAAGCTCCTAAATTTTCTCTTAAGTTATATCTTATGATATATCTTAGGTAGGATTTCGTGAATACGGCCCCTGGAGACTATTAGAAGAAAGCATATAGCGATCCTGATGTATAAAATTATGAATAGAAGAGCCCCAGGTTATCTCATTGATCTTTTCGAAAAGAGTTATAGTGTTTATACACTTCGTGAGAGCGGAAGTCGATTACTCCTACCTAAATATAATACTGAATTTGCAAAAGGTAGTAGTTTTTCTTTTGTTGGAGCAAAAATATGGAATTCTATTCCATTTAACATCAGATCTGCAAACTCTCTCTCCGCTTTTAAAACACAGATGAACAATCTCGCTGTCTTCTAGTTAGTGTAATATAGTTAGTGATCATTATTTTATTGTATAATTGGAATAGTAAATTTTTTAGTACACGGCTTTTCTGTAAAGCAGTTAATTCAGTTACTGATGTAAACACCGTGTTGAAATAAAGTTTATTCATTCATTCATTCATTCTCTCTCTCTCTCTCTCTCTCTCTCTCTCTCTCTCTCTCTCTCTCTCTCTCTCTCTCTCTCTCTCTCTCTCTCTCTCTCTCTCTCTCTCTCTCTCTTGTGTTTTCTTTATTATAGCAGAAACCTCAGCTACGAAAACTATAATGAACAATTCAACAGGAGTTAATGGTAAGGAGAAATAGCAAGCAAAGAGTGAGATAGTCCATTTTACAATAGAGCTCAAAACAATAAACAGCCAAAATTCAATTTTTCTTGAAGTTAGATAATGCAACTTTTTTGAAATGACAGGAAGATTCGATCATCTCAGTGATGAACGCAATTATAATATACAATTGCGAATAAAGACTGGAAAATAAAACAAAAAACCTTCATAACGGCAAATAAACCCATGATGACCTCTGCGTTGCCGCTGCAATGTTTGATCAACTGAACTGTGGAAGTCTTATATGTACATGTAGTTAGAAACATTAAATGATTTATAAGCTCAGATAGTAAAGCATCGCAACGGCAACACGAAGGCTATGGGTAAAAAAAACTTGAAATTTTAATGATCCTGCAAGGAACATTTTTTTTTTCCATTTCATGCCATTACCGCAGTTCAGAGTTATTTTGGGGTGCGTTTGATTGACTGTATTCCGGAATAAGAATAAATGGAATAACCCTGAATGCCCGTTCGATTGAGTCGCTATTCCGATTCCAGAATACGTGGAATGTATTCCAAGCATTCTGCACTGGGGAGCAGAATGCTTGGAATAATCCAGAATAATGACGTCACTTCGTCCTCGCCTCGCGGCCTTTTTCAAAACAACAAACAAAATGGCTACCGCCGGCGACCATGCATGTGCCGGCGACCATGCATGTGCCGGCGACCATGTGCGAAGAAAATGAGTTGTTACTCAAAAAAGGATACTAATGGAGTCGGGAAGAGACGCTTCTCCTCATTTCCTTGTACGAAAAAAATGAAAGAGATGTTTCAAAACGTCAATTGCAAAAAGAAACTAGTCCGCGTGCTGGCACTATTCCAGAAAGGGAATAATCGTTTTATTGACCTACGGACGGAATGGCTATTCTGGAATAATCCGGAATATATTCTTATTCCGGAATAGGGTCAATCGAACGCAACCTTAGTTAATTATTTTGACGGGCGCTATAAACTAGCAGTCTTTATAAAAAACAAAGACACAACCGTACGTGTGTCTTAACAAGAAGTGAAATACAAGTGTAGAATACATTTTTCCATTATCCGTCATCAGGAGATTTCGCTTGGCCGTTATAATTTGCCTTATGACTGTGTAATATTTTTGTTTACCTTAAAATAACAGGACCAAACAATAAAAACGTGAGCCGTCGAACCCTGAAACTTCTTCCAGTGCTCTAAATTGTTAATCCTGCCGCACACTTGAGGAAAGTGATGAGCAAAATTCCTCAGATTTTCAGATTTTGTTATTTATTGCACTATTTCAGTAATTTACAAAAAAAAAAATTACAATGCGTCTTAAAAAAAAACAACAACAACAACAACAAATTTAAATTACAAAAATCATTAAAGTTGGAATGTGCGCAGTGACCAAAGTAGCTTAGGCTTTCGAGTTGGTCACTGCCACGTGTAACTAACTGGCGTAATCATTTAATAAACATAAAGCAGAGGCTGGAGAAATTAAAAGTGCATAAGGTTATACTACAATTTTATATATATATATAAAACAATGGAAATAGGAGAGCAGTGAAATCAAATTACACATTGGTTGTTTAAAAGGTACAGTTTGTTAATTATTTGCGCGATCGATTACATCATACCGTTCGACCTTTATATCTCATATTTCATCTCCTCGTGGTCAGTCTCGCTAGTCTAGCTTCGTTGTAATTTTGCACCCATCCCTCCCTCCCAGGGTAAAACAACGATTTTAGCCCAAACGTGTCTTTATTGATTGATATGTGAATAATGCTATTAAACTAACTACTAACTACCTCGCGAGGTAGTTAGCTCAGCTGTTTTCTCAAGTGTGCGCTGGAGTTTTTGTGAGCTTTCGCCTCGCGAGGTCGTGAGGCAAATATCTGTCGTGTTTGATATTTTTGCCTCACGAGACAAATTCCTCATCGTGTGCGGTCGCCGCGAGAATCTGGCTGAGCCAAATTAATCGGTTAGCCAATAAAATTGCATAGCGAGCTCACGTGATTTCAAGCTCCACATTCAAGATGGCGGACAGGAGTGTGGTTAAAGTGCATTTCACCCCAAAATTGTTTTTTCGCTTAATCAACTCTATGTACGTTAAAAAGTTGAATAGTTCAATATTTCTTGTTTTAACGTCGCGTTATTGAGTTATAGAGATTTGAATTTACAAAATACTAATTTGATGACGCCAATTCAGGATTTTGCCATTATTTCTACGTCAATTAACAATACGCAGTATAATAAAAAAAATCAATTTGAGAAATACAAAATATAAACTGTGGATAGTCAATTGATCCGTAAAAAATATTACTTGGAGGTAAAAACAAGTAGTTGTATAATAAATTAATCTTAAATTGACGTCATCTTTAGCATTTTGTAAATTCAAATCTCAAAAACAAGAAATGCTTCACTATTCGACTTTTCAACGTACATAGAGTAGATTAAGCAAAAAAAATGAGGGTTAGGTGCACTTTAACGAAGCTATCCTAGAGGATAAACTTGTCGAGTTCTATGCAGCCTTGTATGTTGCATCTTTACTTTTATAGTAAAACTTTGTTTTAATATCAATTACAGCAATAATTGCAGTTATACAAACGTAATATTACATTTTGTATACCCTGAGTGAACCACAAACAAACGGATAAGAAGAGCTGCGGGAAGTTCTAACATCTCGTCGTCCGCCATCTTGAATGTCGAGCTTGAAATTTCGTGAGCTTGGCATGCAATTTTATTGGCTAATCGATTAATTTGGCTCAGCCAGATTCTCGCGGCGCCCGCACACGATGAGGAATTTGTCTCGTGAGGCAAAAAATATCAAACACGACAGATATTTGCCTTACGACATCGCGAGGCATAAAACTCACAAAAACTCCAGCACTCACTTTAGGAAACAGCCGAGCTAACTACCTCGCGAGGAATTTTGCTCAGCACTTTCCTCAAGTGTGCGGCAGGCTTAAAGAAACGTTAACAGATTTCACTCTCGCAATAAAATTAAGCATTAAACTTCCCGTGTCATCAACGGAATCATCCTCATTTGGCGGGACTAACAACAATTGCAGGAAAATTTAAGTATGTCGGTGCTGAATACACTAAAACAGAAAGTATTTTTTTTGTTACCCTTTTTAAAGGTACAAACGTCACCCACTTCTCAAATGTCACCGCCGTCCTACCACAACCCGGCAGCCTTACAGAAGACTTCAAGATTGGCATAACGTCAGCATATACAGTGATCTTCCTCATCGCTGTGTTTGGCAACTCCTTCGGATTGTTCGTGGTGTTAAAGAAATCTTCATCTTCAAGTGTAACAAACCTATTTATTGCCAACATGGCCGTTGCAGATCTGCTTTTGACTTTAACAGTGATGCCGTTTTCAGTCGCTTTCATGTTTCGTGGAACTCTTTGGATTGGGGGAACGTTGGGTAACATTACATGCAAAGTATTGTTTTACGTCATGCCCGTCGCCATTTCTGCAACTGTTTTAACAATGTTGTTTATCTCATTTGATAGATTTTACGCCATATTCTTTCCCCTGAAAGAAAAGGTCTTTCGAAAGCCAAAAATCTTGTCAGCAATCATTTGGATGTTATCTTTTCTGTTAATGATTCCATATGTGCTGATGTATCAAGCAATATATTATCCGAACCAAAATGCCTACTACTGTGTACAGGTGTGGCCCTGGGCGGATGAAAATGATATTGCGTACAAGGAAACTTATCGCGTGCTTAGGAGCTTTCATATCTGCGTTTTCGTCATAATGTACGCTGTACCTCTTTTTATAACAATTGTCGTTTACTTCTTGATTTGCCGTAAACTATGGCTGCGTAAAATTCCAGGAAACGTTACAGATAGCAACCGGGCAGCGGCTGAAAAATCTAAACGCAAGGTGGTACGATTGCTGGCCATCATATGCGTGCTGTTTGCACTGTGCTGGTTTCCAGTATATGTCAATCACTACGTCTGGTTCGTACGGCGTGATCAAATGCACAAATTACCGGTGGAAGTACAGATCGTATTCAACTGGTTAGCCCATGCAAACAGTGCCTTAAATCCTTGCCTCTATATTCTACTAAACAACAAATTTCGCAAGGAGCTTTTCGCTACCCTGGCCTGCTGTCTCTGTCTGCATTGTTACCAATGCAGTTTGCCGTGTTCTATGTCCACGGAAAACGATTTCAATAACACAACCGTCGGTGGGTTGAGGCTTATGTCATTTGGTCGGGGGAGCGCCTATACTTTACCGCGCAGCCCCATGGAGAAGGAAAATGGACATGCAAACTTGATGCTGATTGGTGTCAAAGATCAGGCCAGTAGGAACGAATTTGAAAGTGAGAGGGCACTATCGACTGTTGTCGGCCGAGACCCCTTCAATATTTTCGACGGTTAAGTGGCAGTCTTCCTTTTTTTTTTTTTAATTTTCACCCGAAAAGTGGGGGGGGCACGGGCCTACCCGGCCCCCCCTACTCCTACGGGCCTGAAGATGACCGTTCACTGCCAAGTAGCCCAATTGAGACGTCCCTGACCATGAATAACAGAACAATTAAAACCAAGTATGGCAACAACAAAAAACGCCATCTATGTATAAACCTGGGTAACAATGGAAATATTTTAATTCTCGATTCGTTACTTGTAATGATATAGGTTGTCCAAAAAATGATAAACTGTTTTTATCATTGGCGCTGTATATAAAGTTGGCTTAGAATTGGAAGGTAAATCACTTTCTCCAGAATGCACTCATCATCCATCAATTTGGTTAGTTAGATGTCGCCTTGCCAATGCTATATTTGTAAAGGCTATTTCTTAAACTGACTAGTCTTTTTAAGTCTCCAACACATACATATTACATAACTTTAATTGTGATGTGCTACTTCAGGAACCGTAACGTGAGGCTTAAATATATAAAGAGGCAATTAAAACGTTATCATGCAAAAGCAGCTCGATCGCGATCGAATGGCTCTCTCTTATACACCAAGAAAATCATCCCAGAACAATAACAGGAAGATCCCAAGTGAGTTCTGGAAGAGCGAGCAAATCATATGAATCAAGCAGTCACCTGGAAACGTTGGCCAAACGTAATTTGCTCATAACAATCCTCATTTCTATATTGGTCATCCGTAGTAAAAAAAAAGTCATTTGTCAATAGGTTCAGTGCACTACAATAGTTTTTTTTAACAACTGGACCATTGTGTTAAGGTTTTTGATGCAAAGTATTGTGCACTCAACTTACTTGTATTTTCCATAAAGGCACTACTGAAATGAAGGCTGAATCTGAGGTTCACAGCTCTTGGCTCGGTCTCAAAATTCTTGGCTGATTGGCAAACACCTCAACCTAGCCATCTTCTTTCAACCTCGATACAGGAAAATATTCTAAATGGAAGCTAATATTTGTGCCGCTCGCTTTTCATTAATGATGTTACAACTGAAATGAGAGCATTTTTATCACTAAAGCTAAATACCGGCAAACGTTTACAAACGTTTAAGAAAGGTTTTGTTACTTTTGTACATCATAGCGCATTAATAAAGAAGAAATTTTGTGATTTAATGCACGTCAGTAGGGTCATTAGGGGCTCAACACTAATGATGTAGCTACATACGTTTCATTGGTATGTTAATAAGCTTCGTTACAGTGCGCTAGAGTGAAGAAATATTGTGGTTGTTTGCCATTTCATTTCAAGTCTCTATACTATGGTAAGACAATCGCTGACACGTTGCATATTACACAGTCGTTATACAACAAGGGGGAAGAGTTGCTCAATTATCAAAACTTGGCTGCGTAAGAAACTGTGTCCGATCGTCTGCATCTAGTTAATGCCTTCACATTACCCAAACTTGTTTTAAGTCGAGGTTTATAACTTTTGATAATAAAGCCATACATGTAAATTAAGGTATAGTGTGCAATGCATACATTCTTAAGGCTCGTCTCGTGCCCTTTCCCCTGATGTGAGCCAAACAGCCAATCATCGCTGTCTTGTAATTTAAACCGACCTTTCGCCGTGTGCGTTAAAGTCACGCGTAAATTGTAAATTCACAGGAAAAGTTGAAAATTTACATGCACATGTAAAAATAAATTTACAACATGTAAATATGGATTTACATACTTTGTAAACTGCGATTTACATGTTAGGGTTTTGTAAATAAAATTTACATGAAATTTACAGGTTTGAGCACACATGTAAATTTACTGTAAATAGTTATTTACATGGTTCTTGTTACAGTGAGAAAAAAAGGGTCATGTAAATAACATGGAAATTATTTCACACACATTTACAGTATCTAGACCCTGTAAATAACATGTAAATCGTAAAACGGAGCTTGCAAGGAACCCTGTATATAACATGTAAATCGAAAAAGGGAGGCTAACCTGTAAATAACATGTAAATCGAAAAAGGGAGGCTAACCTGTAAATAACATGTAAATTGAAAAAGGGAGGCTAACCTGTAAATAACATGTAAATAAAAAAGAGGCTAACCTGTAAATAACATGTAAATCGTACAACGGAGCTTGCAAGGAACCCTGTAAATAACATGTAAATCGAAAAAGGGAGGCTAACCTGTAAATAACATGTAAATCGAAAAAGGGAGGCTAACCTGTAAATAACATGTAAATAAAAAAGAGGCTATCCTGTAAATAACATGTAAATCGAAAAAGGGAGGCTAACCTGTAAATAACATGTAAATAAAAAAGGGAGCCTGTAAGGAACCCTGTAAATAACATGTAAATAAAAAAGAGGCTATCCTGTAAATAACATGTAAATCGAAAAAGGGAGGCTATCATGTAAATAACATGTAAATCGAAAAAGGGAGGCTAACCTGTAAATAGCATGTAAATAAAAAAGGGAGCCTGTAAGGAACCCTGTAAATAACATGTAAATAAAAAAGCAGCTATCCTGTAAATAACATGTAAATACAAAAAGGGAGGCTAACCTGTAAATAGCATGTAAATCGAAAAAGAGAGTCTGTAAGGAACATTGTAAAGAACATGTAAATCGAATGAAAGGCTCTTTTGAGCCAACCCGTGAAAATACGATACGATATGTGTGACATTTAAGGTTTACTTACGCAGTTCAGTAGAAAATCTCAAGGATATAAAAGCGCTATAACAAATATATAACAAGGAATCAGAGAATTAACTCTGTGTGTAAATTATAGTACTAAGGTCAACCCATAAATTTCCCTGCGCTGAGCGTTAGCCTCAGCAAGGAAATGAGGGACCACACGAGGAAAAGAAAAAATCTTTGACCTCGGTGGGATTCGAACCCACGACCTCCGAATCAGATCTTCCGTCGCTCTACCGCTTGAACCACGAGGCCGTAAGGGAGCAGATCGTGGGTAATAAGGTGGTAATTCGTGGCAATGATAATGTGAAGGGTACAAGTAAATGTTGAGCCACGTAGCATAACATTTACCGTTCTGTAGCATTTTCCTATTAAAGTCTTGAAATATCAATTTGAATTCCAGCGGTGGTTGTCCCCTTCCCCTTTTTGCTTTAAAAATTAATGTCTTAAAGGCCGAAATGTTTTACAGTCTCAAACATTTTCCCTCCGGGCTCACTTTCACCCCACCCCCCTCAATTCCGCAGATCGGTTTCGTTTTCTACAGCTTGTGCTTTCAGAGGATTCCAAACTGCGGTCCAAACGCGAAAAATTAGTACATACCCACTGGTCAGCGGAATTAACCATAAAAGTTTACATCCAATCGACCGATCGAGCGACCGAGTAACAGACAGTCGGTTTCTCTCACTAACGTTCGAGGGAGGAGCACGGAAAGCTGAAACACGCGTGCCAGCATCGGCGCTTCGCGCCTCCCCTCCTCTAGGGCTAGAGAGTCACAGTATCGAACTTCTCGATAGCTAGAACTAAAGGTAGTTTTCCCCTGTTTCGCTCTATTACAATTATTCGTTACCCCCAATAACTTGAAATTTTATTAATTCGAACTGTTTTAAGTTTCCTCTGACGGCTCGAGTTAATTCTCCAAAATATTTCTGGTAACTCAGGGCGTATGAAAGGGTACAATCTATGTCCCTATACATGACGCATCCACCGTTGAATAAT
This sequence comes from Dendrophyllia cribrosa, assembly GCA_024195265.1. Taxonomy (NCBI): domain Eukaryota; kingdom Metazoa; phylum Cnidaria; class Anthozoa; order Scleractinia; family Dendrophylliidae; genus Dendrophyllia; species Dendrophyllia cribrosa. The sequence goes on along the minus strand of JAJLRJ010000001.1, from coordinate 1,006,544 downwards.
GAAGGCCACTGACCCGAAGGCGGCGAAGGCGGGATATTTTCAACGGTCGAATGGCGGTCGAGTTCGACTCCTTGCCCTAAAAGAATGAAGAAGAACCCACGCATCTTTGCAGGTATGTTTTTACCGCTGGGTAGCGTTTCGATTTAATTTGTACTGTCAACCATGCGTGCATTTCTGGCATGAATCTACATGTACATGTAACAAATATCAAATTCAATTGATTTCCGAAATGCTTAATACTCAAATCAGTTTAGTTTTACAAAAATGGTGGGATATATTTCACTTTAAACTGCCACGACTTGATAGAAAATGAATCGAAAAAGATCAGTTTTGAGAAATGTACACTAGGGTATATTTTACAGAGAGTTACAATAACACAGGTCAATGCATGAACACACGTTATTACATATACATGTAAGTTTATACCTGCAAAGCTTTACAATACATGAAGGGGCAGAATACCTGGCCCATTTTCAGCCACATAAATCAAGACTGCGACTATATATGGTCCGGCAGTCACCAAATCATAATTTACATAATAAACCTGCAATCTCTTTGGAGCTGCTACTGCGGTCTGCAGTCCCACAGTCAACATTATTTTTATAACAACTGTAACTGACCTCCACAACGAAACAAAAGCATTGTGTGTATTTCTCGTTCTTTAAGCGTGCCAAGCGAAAAATAATGTAAAACGGCAAGGATACTTGCCTAAAATCACAGTCAACCACTTCGTGACCACAGCAGCAGTTGATTTTACTACTTGGCTAAACTCACAGTCAACTCAGTATTTAAAACAACAACATTAACTATAAATTAAGCTTAAATATGCAGATTGTATTGTGACTGGTCAGTATAAATAGAGGTTATTCAGCGAAAAGTTGTGTAATACGGCTTTGTATTTTTACAAATCAGGTGAGAAAAAATAAAAACTGCATGATGAGTAAAAATGCCTGGCCCCATTACACAACGTTCCGCTGATTAAATTGTTTGTTATACATGTATATGTTATTTTTTATATAATTTACCTATTATTACTATTATACATGTACAACAATCATCTATTCCCAAATATAAGTTTTTGAAAAAAATTTAATGTGTCTCTAGCCTATAGTCAAGACAAGTGCAATAACATGGCATACAGTATTTGACTGGTTTTGTTGCTTATTTGTGCCCTCAAATGCTACATGTATGTTGTGTAATAAATAAAAGTCATTATAATATGACCGCATGGCCCCACTGACGCAATCCTACAGAAAATAGAATCGCAAGGCGACGTGAGCGGGGCCTGACCGGTTGACGTGAGCTGGTCCGGAAAAAGCCGTCCGGCCCCGCTCAAGTTCAAGTGGCCTCGCACTGCACGACTTTTCTTGTACTTTCTAGTCATATTATATTTATATAATACTTATTGACTGAGTTAGGTCGGGCCCAACAGGAAAATATTTGGCTCTCGGTCGTGGCACACGGACCTCGCTGCGCTCGGTCCATACGCCATGACCTCGAGCCAAATATTTTCCTGTCCGGGCCCTCCCACTCAGTCAATAAGTGCATATTATAGACTTTAGATTTTGGACTCCAGACTGAGTATAAAATACTGACTATATTAATATACAGTTGTAAGACCAAAAATATTTCTTAGTGCCTACACAGGGTTCGACATCTCCGCTAGCCCGGTAGCCCGATGCTAGTGAAAATTAGCTCGGGCTAGTAAAATTTCCCGTTTACTAGCCCGCGGGCTAGTAGAAAATTCAAAGAATTAATATTTAATTTGATTCTTTCAAGTCCATAGTTATTTACGAGGACAAAAACGTAAAGTTATAAGGATAATAATAATAAAGAAAGTATAAAACTACCATTCTATGGCGTTCTTCTTGGCTCTTGCGTGTCGATCGTAAATACAACTGGGACCCAGACCCTACGCTTCTTGGTAAATGTACTCTCAGTCGTCTCCTTACGCGTGTTGAAATGCCTCGAACTTGTAGCGATTGTAGAGAAGATGGAGCGTTTTCTCTCTAACTACAAACACCGCCAAGCAAAAAGGCGAAGGCGGAAAGCGAAGCGGAAAAAAGTAAAAGGTACGAAAATGAAAAACGCAAAAGAGGGTTTAATCCTTCATCGAAATTACGTTTTGCCTGGCTAGAGTATCACGTCATCAACAACGAAAATACAGGAAATACGATCATTCCAGTTCGCAGGTCAATGATGATCTTAGAGATAAATGCCCATCTGTTCTTGCTTTGATCGATCTACTGCTGTCACTACCTGCAAGTTCAGCAGAAGCAGAGAGAGGGTTCTCCCTGATGAAAATCATCAAAACTGTCTGGAGAAGCAGGATTACAGATGACAGTGTTTCAGATCTCACACTGATGATCATCAAACTTGACTGTCTAGAGGTGAAGGACTTTGAACTCCAACCTGCAATTGACGTTTGGTTGCGAAAGAAGAGAATGCCATACTTTAATGACAAGAGGTCTAGGTCTAGGAGAGAGGAAGAGGATGGACCTGAAGTAATTCCTGATGATCAAGATACACCTGATGAAGCAAAGTTAGTACAGGCAACTGTTCCTGGTCCATCTAATGATGCCAAAGATGATGAAATTGATGCTGCAGCTGATGATGGGATCTATCTGACTATTATACTGACAATGAGTTGGAGAATGATGATAAGTTGAGAGACCAAGAAGAGGACGCATACAAGTTGCTGGCATTGATGTTTTAATGACAATGTTAACTGAGTAATACAAAACAAACGCAGTAACTTTTGCAATTCAGGGTCTTTCTTTTCATATTGTAAGGGCAAAGTGGATAATAAATTAAGTGACGTAATAGAGCCTGAGAAGGAAAATGAGCTGGGCTACAAAGTTGTGTTTCGGGCTAGTAGATTTCAAAGATCACTAGCCCGGTGGCTAGTGACTCAGCTGACCAGATGTCGAACCCTGCCTACAGTGGTGTGCAGTTGTGTGCTGACTACATTTGTATCTCTGATAGGTACTCCATACAATTCATTTTTATAACATTACAGATTAAAGATGTTAAGATGTTCACAGTTATCTTGTGTGATTGTGGAAAATAGAATACCGTCAGAAAGAAGAAGATATGAGACATCTACTCTAAGGCTTAGAAGGCAAGTTTTGCAGCGGATTGCTTAATAGATTAAGTCATAAATTAGGATAAAGTGACAGTTTTGGACTCAGTCTGCTTTTTATACCCAGTCAGCAGACTGCACTTGATACCTAATATGTGCTTATGCCAGTCTGCAATCTGCAGTCTGAATTTTATAACATCCAAGATTGTAACTTGGTTGATCACTTAAAGACAGTAAAAATACCCTGTTGGTCTTGATGAGTGGGATTGACTTGTACATTGTACTATGGAGTATTAAAGTTAAAAATTATCGGTCACCTCTTTCTGCACATTATTCAAAAATAATGTTCATACACTGTAATTGTGAATGGATTGCATCATTCATTTTAAACTCCCAATGTGAAATCAATTATTCTAATCAGTTAAAAGCAACACATGTTGAGTAATAAAATAATAACCAAATGTAACTGTAGAGAGAGATGAGGGTGTTTTTCTTATATGTGCAGGGATGTAGCCAAGAGCCGGTTACCGGCTAATTCCACCAGCTGAAAAAGAACTTATCACCGGCTGATATTTTACTAGAAAACAAAGACTTGGGGTGATTTTGAAGGTGCACAAGCCAGAAAAACCAGCTGGGCTTGTTAATGAGCCTGCTCAGTTTTTTCTTAGCTACATGTACATTTACACCCCTGTACATGTGCAGTGGTGTAGGTTTAGTATCAGTATAAAGTGCAAGCTAGGTAGTTTTGGGTGCAAAGAAATTTTCTTTACACTGTATTATTATCTGTATTGTTGTTCATAGTATTTTAGAGTGTGAATATGCACCAAGATCGACAAAAGCAAAATTTTAATATACATGTATAAGAGCTGTAAATTGTTCTGTCTTGAAACTGAAAGGAGGATATTACCGTCTGTCCAGCATGCTTTGGTTAAAATTCAGGTGAATGACTTCTGAATAGAGTTTTATGTTGGTCACAGGAAAATATACATGTACAGTAAGATGAAAACTGAATGATTAATGCTTGTATCATACAAAATTCAGAAAATTGCGAGAAAAGCAAAGATTGATTTTGAACTAAAAACAACACAACCGGTGTTAGATTCAATAAGTCAAAGCAAGCAAATATACGAATATTTCTTCTAATATAAGCCGGCATTGTTTAGAAATGGCAAGAAGGTTTATTGATTCCATGAATCTGTGAAGAGATTTTAAGCATCTACCGTGTGACGCCAATCGAGGGTTTTGGCCCCTCTGGGAATTTAAGCGGCCTTAAAGCAAACTGTAAACATAACCCGAAATGGAAAATATTCTGTAAAGGTGAATAGAATAAATAGGTTAACATTTCTTCTGCTATGACCAACTGACCTCCAACCTCAACGGCGTCTGTGTAAAATGAGCTGCTTGCAGGTCACTGCCTTTTGATAATATAGTTTGCTTGCAGTGCATGCCGGGAAGATGGTAAAATCCTCCTTTTGTACACTGTGTTTACAAAGCAGTTTTTTTTCTTAAACGCAAACCTGCGGTATAAGTATAGGTAATCATACAGTTTCCAGTTCAATTTGGGATTAATTTGCACGAGTGAGTTTTTCAAAAAGCTCAAAATTGCACGAGCCGCTTCGGCGAGTGCAATTTGAGCTTTTTGAAAAACTCACAAGTGCAAATTAATCCCAAATTGAACGAGAAAACCATATGATTACTTATTAATAATTATACATGAAAAAATTTGCATCCATTTTTGTTTGGATTTTTTTTTTTTTTTGCAAATTTTTTTTTCGATTTGTAATTTGCACTGGTGTTACACTTTTTGCACCGGTGTTACACTTGAACTGCACTGCTCTTAGCCAATCAGAATCGAGTAATTTTTTCATGTATATTATGAAAGGTTTGGCGATGTTCATGTATATTATTCACATTGACCATACCCATCTATTCACTGGTAATATTAAATAGTGACTGAGGATAATATATTTAATGTATAGCAGTGATGTGGGAGTATGCTTCATATTTTCTCAATTTGAAATACATAACATGTAATTTATGATTTCTTTTCTCACATTAGAAATGGCATTATTCAAAGAGATTCCAGGAGAGCTTTTTATGGTGAGAGAATAATTATTGATGTTATATGTCCATGTACACAATAAGGCTGTTTTCTAACAGGAGCCTATTAGCAATTAGGCTCCTAAGTAACTGACATTGGCACCTACATGTACAATGATTGTGTTAATATTTTGCTGCGGCACTAAACATTATTCAAATGGGATCCTTAGGTCTGATCTAAAAATCAGTGTTTTAGTTGACTACTGTATGGAATAACATAATTTGGTGTTGTTTTCTTTTGATGTAGATGTTATGGTTGAAATTTTTCTTTGGTTTAAATTTTTTTAAACCGGTTTAATTTTTATTTTCTTTTGTCTCAGATTGATTGCCATATTCTGAGACAAAGGTAAACAAAAATCAAACTGGTTTAAAAAAATTTAAACCAAAGAAAAATTTGAACCACAACATAGACATAATTTTTGGTACATTGTGTATTTTCTTGAGTTAAATGTCCCTGGTCTTTGTTTAAAAACTTAATCTTGTTAACCCAGAAAAATTTGAACCAGGTGTTTATTTAGGGACCCTTCTGGATGTAAGCTTCACACATCTCCTCCACAACAATTCATACAAAACATAAACTGACTGAAATAATTGAACAGTACTGTATCACAATACTTTGTGCTTATCATCCAATAAACTCTTACAAATTTGTAAAAGCCCAGGACTAACATGTATAACTGGGATGTTGTGGCCTTTAAATTGTTAATAAAAACAAGCTTTACATGTAGTTTCCACTAGGCTTTTCATAATGTAAAATCTTATGCACAGGTCAGTTGCAGGTGACAGTATGTTGTCAGATCTTTGTGACCACATTTATACTGACTACAGATTGTAGCTTCAGTTCAGCAAGTGACAGCATTTTGTCAGATCTTTAATGCCATTTTGGTATAATTATATTCATAGGCTGCAGGTACCTGGCCTATTAATTAAAGGAGAAATGCTAAATTAACCCGGCTGATAAATTTTAAATTAACTTTGCCCTCGCAACAGACAAAAACCTTGGACCTGCTCTTGTCTCAACAGATTGGGTAGAACAAGAGACGTCTAAAAACCTACTGTAGATGACAATAATTCTAATTCTTGTCGGTATTACTTGTATGGAATGTTGAAGTGTAAATGGTGTGTATAAAAAAAGGTCTGCACATAATCTTGTTCAAAATCCCTGATGAAGTCTGTACTAACATGTATCAGATGAAACTGGTCCAGTAAAGCAAGATCAGCTGCTGTGTGCTGCCCACTTTTCTTTTGATAAAAACTGGACACAAAGAGCAGTTGCCTTAGTTACAGTCTATATTAAGCGGTGCTCTATTAAGCGGTCAGTTGGCTATTCCCCAAGGGTGACCGCTTAATAGAGGTTTGACTGTATTAAGCAGACTACTACAAGACAGACTTCTGCTCACTGCAGCTGTTTTTTGTTTTGTTTCGCAGGCTTCAAGAGCAAGAGCATCCGCATGGCCAAGCTCTGGCAGAAAAGATACCAAAGCTGCAGTCAATGTACAGTGTACAGTGTACATGTAGCTCTTTGAAAGGAACAGTGCAAAACAGAAACAAAGAATGCTAAAAATGATCAGTTACTATACTGTGCCATATAGGTTCTACTAAAAATAGCATTTGAGTTATATAGTTGCAGTAGGCATGAAATGCCAGTTATGGCAAAAGACTGTGTCATAGTCAGCTGCCATTGTGTTTACATGACAAAATTTGTCATGTAAACACAATGGCAGCTGCCTATGACAATACTATGGACAAATACTTGTTAAAACTTGCCTTAAAGGGACATTGTCACGAACATTTTGCTTTGTTTTGGTCAAAATACACTAAGTACCTTTGCTCAAACATAAAATTGTTTTAAGAACACCAAGTTCAAGTTCAAGTTTATTATTCACACTTATTCAATTACAATACAACAACAAGGAAAAAAAAGAGAAGAACAGAGCTAACTATACAATAAGATAATATCAAGTGATTTCTGCAAGGAAGAACAAACCATAATAAGTTTTTCTGCGATTTTTCCACGACTCTTGGGAGGAACTTGAAAAAATTGGCCAATTTTTTCATATTGCAATCCATTTCCATCCTGGCTATCCGCAGTCAAAGATAACGAATACTAGTTTCTGTGCACTGGTAGAGTATTTGTTAACAAAACTGGACCATTATTTGTAGGTTTCCATTGAAACAAATATGTTTTTTGGCTTTTCAAAGTGATACTAAAAATAGGTGACAGTGTGCCTTTAATATTATTTAGTCATAGGCAGAAAAATACCCACTTAAGTCCTGGCCAAACTGACTGCAAGTATATGTCTGCAAGTTGTTCCAAGTTGTAAACAAGCCATTTCAATGTACATGTAGTCTTGCACATACACCCAAACCAAAGTAAACAGTAGTGACAGCAACTTGCGATAACTTGCAGTGGTTGATTAAGTGATATTAAAAACTTGCGTCAACTTCCACAAGAATCTATGCTTGATCGAATTGGACGAAAGTTATTGATGTAACTTATTATTGATGTTGACTTGTCTCTCCATTTGGCCAGGGCACAGATGCTCGTGGTCTTTTTCAACAAGTGAAAGAAAATTAACATCTTATAGTCTTTTACAATTTAGATGATCCCTCTGTAAGTCACTACTGGTGAAGTTGGCATCCTCAATGAAGATTATTATTAACATGTATGCATTTAAAGTGACATGCCTTGCACATTCCGTCTAAAACTGTAAAGTTGTATTCATTTTTATGGCATGGAATATTTTATGTGATAATAAGGAACCAGCATTAAATCTAAACAAATTGGGACTATTGCATTGCTAGACTTACAGCTGTATTTGTCTAAACAGTAAGGTCCTTAAATTATGGTATGGTGTTGCAAAAATGTTTTTCAGTTGAAGACATAGCATTGATAAATAAAACATATTTATCTATTTTTCTGTACTATTTTTCTATTTACAAGATCTAGATAGCCTCCCGTTTTCAATTTACATGTTATTTACAGGGTCTTGACAGCCCCCCCCCCCCCCCCCCCCCCCCCCCCCCCCCCCTTTTCAATTGACATGTTATTAACAGGGTTCCTTACAGGCTCCCATTTTCAATCTACATGTTATTTACAGGGTTCGTTACAGGCTCCCTTTTTCGATTTACATGTTATTTACAGGATAGCCCCCCTTTTTCGATTTACATGTTATTTACAAGATAGCCCCCCTTTTTTGATTTACATGTTATTTACAGGATTCCTCACAGACTTTCTTCTTCGATTTACATGTTATTTACAGCATAGCCTCAGATTTACATGTTATTTACATGATAGCCCCCCTTTTTCGATTTACATGTTATTTACAGGGTTCCTTACAGGCTCTCTTTTTCGATTTACATGTTATTTACAGGATAGCCCCCCTTTTTCGATTTACATGTTATTTACATGATAGCCTCCTTTTTCGATTTACATGTTATTTACAGGGTTCCTTCTTCGATTTACATGTTATTTACAGGATAGCCCATTTTTCGATTTACATGTTATTTACATGATAGCCCCCCTTTTCGATTTACATGTTATTTACAGGGTTCCTTACAGGCTCCCTTTTTCGATTTACATGTTATTTACAGGATAGCCCCCCTTTTTCGATTTACATGTTATTTACATGATAGCCTCCTTTTTCGATTTACATGTTATTTACAGGGTTCCTTCTTCGATTTACATGTTATTTACAGGATAGCCCATTTTTCGATTTACATGTTATTTACATGATAGCCCCCCTTTTTGATTTACATGTTATTTACAGGGTTCCTTCCAGGCTCCCTTTTTCGATTTACATGTTATTTACAGGATCTTCTCTTGTATTTACATGTTTCACTCAAAATATTTACATGTTATTTACAGGTTCGACAATAACATGTAAAAGGGAAATTAGCATGTAAATTATCATTTACAGTATCTTTACATGTTATTTACATACAATGTAAATTTTCAACTTTTCCAGTGATTCAAGCAAGGGTCGCGTGAAAGAATATCTTCTCGACTTGTCTTAAAGTGATTTCTATAAGCTGAACAGCTCGTCAGTTTATACTTTATAGTTTTTTCTCGCCATCTTCTTTTGGGAAGTACGTCATTCACATGACGTCGTTATGGCCCTGTCACACTATTGCGTATCGTAGCTAGCGTATGCCAGCGTATGAAAAATGTCACTCATACGCTGGTATACGCTGACATACGCTAGGGGTACGGTAGGCATAGGTTGTATACGTTTCAAGCAGGGTCGTATACGGTGGCATACGCGCGGCGAGGCAGAAATTTTTTTTTAAGCATGCTTAAAAATTTTGTGCGTATTCGGACGTATGGTTTATACGCTAAACATACGCTAGGCATACGCTGAATACACGAGAGTTACGCCAGAGGTACGTTAGTCATAAGTCAGGTACGCTGGTCATACGCTGTATTTTCAAGGGAATTTTGTGCGTATGAAAATTATTTTATGAATTTTCATACGCAACTCACACGTTTCATATGCAATAGTGTGACAGGGCCTTTACATATGGAGGTCCTTTGAGGATATCTTGTAAATAATTCTCTATTATAATGAGTCAAGTATGAGAGATAATACATTGAAAATAATGATTTTTTTTTAATCATTATTTTATTATTTATTATCTCTCATACTTGACTCATTACAATAGAATATAATTATTATTTTTATTTTATATTATAAGGTCTTAAAAGACCTTATAATATGTAAAACCATTGAGCTATTAAGAGTTGAAATACTTGCAAATTATAATCAATTTATATTTACTTTAATAAATGGTAATTTCAGTTCAGTAATATTAATGTAAAATCGTCTTTAAAAATATAAGTGAAAAAATTAACCCTCGGACGTACACGCAAACTTATCAGTACCCCCACCGTGGTTTATTGAGGGTTGTTGCAATTCCCCACCCCCAACCCCCCCCATCCCCTTGGGTTTTTGCGATGTTGCAATATTTCGGAATATTTAACATCTAGTAGATAGCCCGCGATGTGCTCCACAAGATAAGATAAATATTATGGGTTGTGGCGCTGTTCCGTTCCGATCCGTGACGTCATATTGTTTGCTAGAGTTGCAAAATAACACAATTAAACATTTTGATGCTTTTGGTAGCATTTTATGTGGTTTTTTCACTAAATAAAGGTGAACAACACGCATTTTTATTCAAAAACGGGTTGACCTCATGTTACTTATGACGTCATATCTCGTTACTATAGCAACCGGTTGTCGCCAAACTTTACAAAAATGTATCCCAAGGATAAACGAACAGCTACTGAAAACGGTATGTGCTATACCATCGCCTCATTGGTAAGTTCCTTTAAAGACTGACTGAACCCTGAATTAATCCTTCTGATTCACAGATCGAGTAGTAGTAGAAGTAGTATTGATTCGTCAGTATTATAGAAAACAAAAGTTTGAGTTTTTTATTTTAAATCATATTTTGGTGACTCACAGGGTGAATGGTCTTTTCATTATGAATATTCCTACTCCTCAATAAGAGTGGTCGAGCGCAACTTTAAATTTTAGTTATCATTATTTTTATGGCTAAGAAATTAAAGAGATAAAAGACAACAATAATGGCATCTTTTTGTGTGAGATAAACCCTCGGACGTACAAGGTTTTTCTCCGATATTTTCAACACCATTTACGATTAGCATTTTACTTTTTTGTCACTAAAAAAAGATAAAACAAAACCGTACTCTTATACAAAAATGGCTTGAACTCATATTACTTATGACGTCATATTTCGTTACCATAGCAACCGATTCTCGCCAAACGTTGCCAAAATATGTTTCTGGTAGAAATGACAACAGTATGACAATAAATTATCTTTCGCTGGTTCTGAAATATGCTGAAGCACCTCTTTCTCTCACCTTAAAACTACATATCATTAACATGAGGAAAAATATATTTTGGCTTATTCAACGTTAATGATATCTACCTCTTTTAATTTAAAGTCATGTTTTATTCCTAGGCCTCGATTAAATTTACGTCCTAATTAACATGAATGACCATTCTCTGTTAACCAAAAGCACAAACCATTTTTTTTAAAGGTGAATATTTGATTGTACCTTACAGAAATGACAATTCATTTTTCACAGTCTTTTCCACGGTTAAAATTAATGCAGTACCTCCCACAATTGTATAGTCTACTGGGAAGACGGAGTGCGGTTGTACACAATAAAGTTTTTTCGGAGAAGCTCCACCCCGAGGTTCAAACCTTTACCTTTTCAAATACAAATATTTCAAATTTGTTCTCCAACATTTTAAGATGGTGGATCGATAATTACGAGGAACAAAAGTAGGAAATGAAACATGCACTTTGATATCTTCTTAATAAAAGCCAAATGTTCATAAAAAACGACAGCCACGTGTTTTTTTTTCCAATATTCTCATTCTTAAATTTGGAATTGGTTATGAGGACTGGGTTGACATAAAATTAGCCATTAGCTCCCCGTATCATTTGGCCGGACTAACGTCAATTGTCGATGTATTTAGCATGTCGGTACTGCGGAATACTTTTGATACTTAAACAAAGATCATGAAAGATTATTTTTTTGTTAATTTATTTCAACGATATGTATTATTACTCTTTTTAAAGGTATAAACATCACCCACGTCTCAAATGTCATCGCCGCTCCAACACAACCCGGCGACCTCACAAAAGAATTCAAGATTGGCATAACGTTAGCATACACAGTGATCTTCCTTATCGCTGTGTTTGGCAACTCCTTCGGTTTTTTCGTGGTGTTGAAGAAATCTTCATCTTCAAGTATAACAAACCTATTTATTGCCAACATGGCCGTTGCAGATCTGCTTTGGCTTTAACAGTGATGCCGTTTTCCATCGCTTCCACGTACCGTAAAAATCTTTGGTTTGGGGGAGCACTGGGTAACATTACATGCAAAGTATTACGTCATCCCTGTTTCCATTGCAGCAACTGTTTTTACGATGATGTTCATCTCTTTTGACAGATTTTACGCCATATTCCTTCCTCTGAGAAACAACTTGTCAGCAATCATTTGGATCTTATCCTTTGTGTTAATGATTCCATTTGCGCTGATGTATCAAGCAATATATTTTCCGAGCTACAATGTATATTTATGTGTACAAGTGTGGCCATGGGCAGATCAAAATGATTTTACCTTCAAGGAAACTTTTCGCGTAATTAGGAGCTTCCACATCTTCGTTTTTGTCATAATATACGTGTTGCCTCTTTCTGTAACAACCGTCATTTACTTTCTAATTTGTCGAAAATTATGGCGACGTAAACTTCTAGGAAACGTGACATATGGCAATCGCGCGACGGCTGAAAAATCTAAACGCAAAGTGGTACGACTGCTGGTCATCATATGCGTGGTGTTTGCACTGTGCTGGTTTCCAACATATGTCAATCACTTCTTCTGGTACGTACGGCCTGATCAAAAACACAAATTACCGGTTGAAGTTACGTTCGTATTTAACTGGTTAGCCGGCCATGCAAACCGCGCCTTAAATCCTTGCCTCTATATTCTACTAAACAACACATTTCGCTAGGAACTTCTCGCTACTCTGGGCTGTTGGCCATGACAGCACCGTTACCAAAGAAATTTGCCATGTTTTATTTCCACAGAAAACGTTTTAAATGACAATAACACAACCATCGGCGTGATGAGGTTAATGTCATTTGGTCGGGTGAGCGGCAATACGTTACGTTACAGCGCAGCCCCATAGAGAAGGAAAGTTGAAATACAAACTTATTGCTAAAAAGTGTCAAAGATGACCGTTCATCGCCAGGTATCCCAGTTGAGACGTCTCTGATCATGAATAACATCGCAATTAAAACCACGAATGACAACAAAGATGTCGCCATCTATGTATAAACCTGCGTAGCAATGGAAATATAATTTTAATTATTGATTAGTTACGTAGAACAATTGATCGATCAAAAAATAATATTTATCACTGGCACTGTATATAAATGACTGTAAAACTTGGCTTACAATTGAAAGATGAATCACTTACTCCAGAATGCACTTATCCATCGACTTGGTAAATTAGTTGTCGCCTTGCCAAGTCAAAGGAACCGTAACGTGAGGGTTAAAATATATAAAGAGGCAATTAAAACGTTATGATGCGAAAGATCGATCGCGATCGAATAGCTCTCTCTTATAGACCAAGACAATCATCCTAGAATATAAATAACAGGAAGATTCCAAGTGAGTTCTGGAAGAGCAAGCAAATCATATCAATCAAGCAGTCACCTCGAAACGTTGTCCCAACGTAATTTGCTGATAGCAACCCTCATTTCTATATTGGTCATCAGTAGTAAAAAAAGTCATTTGTCAATAGGTTCAGTGCACAACAATAGTTTTATTTTTAAAAAACAACTGGACCATTGTGTTTTTCATAAAGACACAACTAAAATGAAGGCTGAATCTGAGGTTCACACTGACTCTTGGATGCGGACTTAATTTTTTTAAACCACTGAATAGCCAAACAACATGACATAAAGTGACTGTTGGCTGATTGGCAAACACCTCAACCAAGCCGTCTTCTTTCAACCTCGATACAGGAAAATATTCTGAATGGAAGCTGATATTTGTACAACGTGAACGTGTTTTCATTGAATACTATTTAATTTCAAGTCTCAATTATCAAAACTCGGTTGCGTAAGAAACTGTGTCCAATCGTCTGCACCTAGTTAATGCCTTCACATTACCCCAACTTGTTTTAAGTCGCAGTTTATAAATTTTGATAAGAAAACCATACATGTAAATTAAGGTATAGTGTCCAATGCATACATTCTTAAGGCTCGTCTCGTGCACTTTACCCTGGTGTGAGCCAAACAGCCAATCATCGCTGTCTTGTAGTTTAAACCGACCTTTCGCGGTGTACGTTAAGGACACGTGTAAATTTTAAATCCAAACAAGGATCGCGTGGAAGAATATCTTCTCGACTTTTCTTAAAGTGATTTCTATAAGCTGAACGGCTCGTCCGTTTATACGATGCCGTTATTGTTGCCTTTGTCTTTTATCTCTTTAATTTCTTAGCCATAAAAAAATAGTAACCAAAATTTAAAGTTGCGATCGACCACTCTTACTGAGGAGTGAGAATATTCATAATGAAAAGACCCTTTACCCTGTGAGTCACCAAAATATGATTTAAAATAAAAAAATCAAACTTTTGTGTTCTATAATACTGACGAATCAATACTAATGCTACTACTAAAATACTACTCGATTTGTGAACCAGAAGGATTAAGTCAGGGCTCAGTAAGAGTGGTTCAATCTTTAAAAAGACTTACCAATGGTTTATTCAGAGGACTGACAAGGCGATGGTATAGCATTTTCCTTTTTTTTTTCACTAAAAAAGATAAAACAAAACCGTATTCTTATACAAAAATGGCTTGAACTCATATTACTTATGACGTCATACGTCGTTACCATAGCAACCGATTCTCGCCAAACGTTGCCAAAATGTGTGTCAGGTAGAAATGACAACAGTATGACAATAAATGCTCTTGGAGAAATACAACAGCACGTACGCAGGTCCCGAAATATGCTAAAGCGCACATCTTTCTCTTCCTCAAAACTACATATCATTAACATAAGGAAAAATATATTTTAGCTTATTCAACGTTAATGATATCTACCTCTTTTAAATTAAAGTCATGATGTTTTAGTTCCTAGACCTCGATTAAAAATTTACTTCGTATTTAACATGAATAATAATTTTATGTTAAACAACAGCACAAACCCTTTTTTAAAAAAGGGAATTTTTGGATTGCAAAAACAAACACCACCTGCTACAAATTATCTTAAAGCGCAATGTGACATATTTTCGCCATTCGAAAGTTTTCCCGTAAAACAAGCACTGCAAAATATGATTTTTTTCTCTTCTCGCCTTCTTAGAGACTTAATGACTTTTTGTATGGCTTTGTTGTTTAATTAAGGGCGCGTTCGATTCACTGTATTCCGGAATAACGATATATGGAATAATCTTCTGAGATGGAAATGTTTGTTTAGGCAAACTTACACTATAAATCTGTCAAAATATGTTTATAATACGATAATGGAAGTTGTTTGTCAGTGCTTTCATAATCCCCCAAAGAGCGATTTTTTGTGACCATTCTTCATATTTTTTTTATTCCGGAATACGTACCCTAAGTAAGATAGTTCTTATTCTTTCTGGATTGTATGTATGGCGTGACCTTCGCGAATGGACATTTTATGAAGAGGAGGGTCCATGACTGCTAAAAGCACTCTAATGACTGACGACCATAGCGATTCAGACAGGTCCTGTCAAAGCCACTGCAGATGAAGGACTGGTATATGGTGAAATACACAATAGGTACTTAACATAATAAGAGCTGATCTGAACGGAAGTTCTATTTTGTTTTTCTTATGGAATATCGTATGACAATTTTCTTCCAGCTGCCTGCAAGCTAAACGCAACTAAACTCACTTTACCTTTAACGCACAACAATAACCGCTGCAAACAAGTTGCCTTTGGTTGAGTTTCATCTTTTTCTACGTTGCGAGGAAAATTTCGTCTAATCAAGGTAAGTAACTATATTCATGTAATGCTAAATGTACTTTAAAACATCGTTGATAACAAATATTGCGGTTGGCCATAAAACGCTTTGTAGATTTCCTTAGTAAGTGTCAACATGGGGCTCCCATGAGGGCCACTGGTTTATCAGTATTTCAAAATTACTGTCGGGTGTACAACCCTCACGAAAAAAGTCGCTACGTTGATGCATGTTTCAATGTTTGTTTCAAGGAAACGTTGTAACTTCTATCTCACTAAAAGAAATAACGCACCTCGGTTTAATAAGCTACTGCGAAGAAATGAGAAATAGATTTATCATTTGCACAGTTCTGTACAGCGACACTCAACGAGAAACATCAATCTAACACACGCTGGCATATCATCCAGATTAAGATTCAGGACAAACTGATTGTACCTTACAGAAATGAAAATTCATTTTTCACAGTCTTTTCCACGGTTAAAATTAATACAGAACCTTCCACAATTGTATAGTCTAGAGGAGGGAGGGGGGTTCATACGGGAAAGCTCCACCCAGAGGTTCAAATCTTTATACTTTCACACATGACAAACTGTCTACCGCGCCATCTAAAAAAAGGTAACCAATAAACGAAAGGACGGGACGAGTCATGTAATAAGTGAGCGTCGATTAATATTTAATCCAATCTGTCGGCTTTTTAGGCAGAATCATCAAGTTCCTTGTATTTATATAACATTATTCACTCTCTTTTCTTTTCCATCACGACAGAAATCTTGATACTCGGGAACCAATACTATGAACAACAATCTTAATTTGACAGAAGTAAACGGTAAGGAAAAGCAACAAGAAGTTCACACATAATTTGTAATGGCATGACGTTTACACAGTAATGTCTGTCGTTGAGGACTAAAGACGATTTTCGTCCTCGTTTAGTCGCGGGAAGTTAGAGAAAACACTCAACATATCAACCGCATACGTATTCACTATTCGTTTGTTTCTTGCCCATATTACTGATGTAACTGTTCCCATCTCCCCACAATGACGTGCCCAGCGAAAATAGTTTGCAACCTCTCTTGGAAATTACTTCTCCAACATATTTAAGATGGTGGATCGATGATTACGAGGAACAAAAGAAGGAAATGAAACGTGCACCGAAATATATTCTTTTTAAAAGCAAAATTTCTATAAAAAATCGTCGACAGCCTGGCGTTTTTTTTTTCCAAGATTTCAATTCCTAAATTAAGAATTGGTTATGAGGAGGTTTACATAAAATTAAGCATTAGCTCCCGTATCTTGGAGGACTCATTTGGCGGGACTAACGTCAATTGTCGATGTATTTAGCATGTCGGTGCTGCGGAATACTTTTGAAACTTCAATAAAGATTATAAATTATTTCAACGCTATGTATTATTACTCTTTTTAAAGGTACAAACACCATCCACTTCTCAAATGTTACCACCGCCCCACCACAACCCGGCGGCCTTACAAAAGACTTCAAGATTGGCATAACGTTAGCATACACAGTGATCTTCCTTATCGCTATGTTTGGCAACTCCTTCGGTTTGTTCGTGGTGTTAAAGAAATCTTCATCTTCAGGTGCAGCAAACCTATTTATTGCCAACATGGCTGTTGCAGATCTGCTTTTGACTTTAACAGTGATGCCGTTTTCCATCGCTTCCATGTACCGTGAAAATTCTTGGTTTGGGGGAACACTTGGTAACATTACATGCAAAGTATTGTTTTACGTCATCCCTGTTTCCATTGCAGCAACTGTTTTTACGATGATGTTCATCTCTTTTGACAGATTTTACGCCATATTCCTTCCTCTGAGAAACAATTTCTTCCGAAGGCCAAAAATCTTGTCAGCAATGATTTGGATCTTATCCTTTGTGTTAATGATTCCATTTGCGCTGATGTATCAAGCAATATATTTTCCGAGTTGCAATGAATATTTCTGTGTGCAGGTGTGGCCATGGGCAGATCAAAATGATTTTACCTTCAAGGAAACTTTTCGCGTACTTAGGAGCTTCCACATCTTCGTTTTTGTCATAATATACGTGTTGCCTCTTTCTATAACAACTGTCATTTACTTTCTAATTTGTCGAAAATTATGGCGACGTAAAATTCCAGGAAACGTGACAAATGGCAACCGCACGGCGGCTGAAAAATCTAAACGCAAGGTGGTACGACTGCTGGTCATCATATGCGTGGTGTTTGCACTGTGCTGGTTTCCAACATATGTCAATCACTTCTTGTGGTACGTACGGCCTGATCAAGAACACAAATTACCGGTTGAAGTTATGTACGTATTCAACTGGTTAGCCCATGCAAACAGTGCCTTAAATCCTTGCCTCTATGTTTTACTAAACAACACATTTCGCAAGGAACTTCTAGTTACTCTGGGCTGTTGGCCTTGACAGCACCGTTCGCAAAGAAATTTGCTATTTTTTTTATTTCCACGAAAAACGATTTGAATGACAATAACACAACCATCAGCATGATGTTGAGGCTTATATGTCATTTAATCGGGTGAGCGGGCCAGGCAGCCCCATAGAATCGAGAAGGAATTGACATACAAACTTGTTGCTGAAAAGTGTCAAAGATGAGCGTTCATGGCCAAGTATCCCAGTTAAGACGTCCCTGATCATGAATAACAGAACAATTAAAACCAACCAAGTATGATAACAAAAAGAACGCCATCTATGTATAAACCTGGGTAACAATGGAAATATTTTAATTCTTGATAAGTTACGTAGAACAATTGATCGATCAAAAAATGATAATTTTTTATCACTCGCACTGTATATAAAGGACTGTAAAACTTGGCTTAGAATTGAAAGGTAATTCACTTACTCCAGAATGCACTCATCATCCATCGGTTAATTGGGGGTCGCCTTGCCAAGTCACAGGAACCGTAACGCGATATATAAAGAGGCAATTAGAACGTTATCATGCGATAGCTTGGATGGCTCTCTCTTATACACCGTGAAAAGCATCCTAGAAGAATAAGAGGAACATTCCAAGTGAGTTCTTGAAGGGCGAGAACATTAATCATATCACATTTTTTTCCAAGACAGAAGAGCAGTCACCTGGAAACGTTGGCCCAACGTAATTTAACCTGCGATCAGGCGTTCTTTTTTTCGGAGCGCGAACGCACGAAAGTCGGCGGAAGGGCGTGGGGAGGGAAAAAAGAGAGCCTGATTCAATTATTTAACGAAGCTTCTGCGAAAAAGTCAGAATCTGACTTTTTTCTGATTGGTCGTTAAACAAAAGAAGCAGTGGGACGTCCGGTCTAAAGTATGGCGGCTGTCGAGTCGAGTATGGCTGCCTGATCGCAGGTTAAACGTAATTTTGCTTATTTTTACATTAGTCATTCGTGGTGAAAACGTCATTTGTCAATAGGCTCAGTGTACTTACAAAATTAAAGCATTTTTTTTAAAAAACAACTGGACCATTGTGTTTAGGTTTATTTTCTATGCAAAGTGTCATGCACTCTACTTACGTTCCGTAAACGAGCTACTGAAATGGAGGCTGAATATATATGAGACTCACAACTCCTTGCTCGGCCACAAAAATCTTAAACTACTGAATGGCCAAACAATATGACATAAAGTGACTTAAGGCTCATTGGAAGAACCCCAACCTAGCTATCTTCTGTCAACCTCGATACAGGAAACAAATTGTGAATGGAAGCTATTTGTACCGCTCGCTTTTTAGTGATGATATTACAACTAAAATGAGGGCGAGTGGAATTTGTGAGTCTCGCAGTGTGCTCTCAACTTAAGCAGTTGAAAAGGCAACCTTAAAAAAATTCAGGCTTGAACGGGATTCGAACCCATGACCTTGCGATACCGGTGCAATGCTCTATCCAGTGAGCTGTTAACACTCGTTAACATCTTTCAAACTGACTTTTCCTTTTCACTTTAAGTTACATGAAGTAAAACCTATTTCACACTTTAGAGTAAAATTAGAAAAAAAGATCAGAATAGTGTAAGCCTCGAACCCGAGTCGTTCGCTTCATAACTAATCTCCTTATCCACTGTACCAACGTGGACTAGCTGCCGGGAAAAGTAATTTTTAACATATTTTTAGAGTTACCCATAACAATAAATGAAAGCTAACCGTTTTCAAATCAGTGGTTAACCCTAAACACTGTAGATCAATGCTTATAAAACCCCAAACCGCTACTCTTTGCTTAACCGGAGCTCTGTTCTCTCAGTTCTCTGCCCAATAAATGGGGTTCTGTTCTCTTGTACGTCAGTACTACGGTATAATAACGATAAAAAATACTACGTTGTGTAAAACCTCACAAGGTGTCCAAGGTCAGTTTGAGAGATGTTAACGAGTGTTAACCTGATAGGTTCCCGAGCTATCAAGCCAGATGGATAGATGGTCAATTGCGAGTTCGTAACAGTATACCCGATGATAGTGAGTACATTAATATAAAAATGATGTATTATGTGAACTGCGGATAAACTTAACATGAGTGAAATTTGTGATCCTCGCAGTGTGCTCTCAACTTAAGTAGTGAAAAAAGCAACCTGAAAAAATGAGAGCATAAAGCTAAATACCGGCAAGCGTTTACAAAAAATGGTGACTTATTTGATCATTGCTTCGTGTGTACATAACAGCCGATTAATATAGAAGAAATTCTGTGATTTAATGTGTGAGCCAAAGAGCCAATTATCGCTGTAAACTTTAACCGAACTTTCGACGTGTGTGTTAATATAAGGTCACGTGTAAATTTTAAATTCAAACAAGGATCGAGTGAAATGATTTCTTCTCAACTTTTCTTATAGCGATTTCTTAAAGTTAAACGACTCGTCCGTTTATACTTTATAGTTTATCGCCATCTCTTTTTGGGAGAATACGTCATTCCCATGATGTACTTGTTTCGATGTAGGTCCTTTCGTATAATCAGTTTACCTTTATTTAAATAAACTGAATAAATGGTAATGAGATTCAGTAATGATATTAAATAGTCTGCAAAAATGTAAGTGAAAAAATTATCTCGCACAAAAAGATACTGGTATTGTTGTCTTTGTCTTTTATCTCTTTAACTTCTTAGCCATAATGATAACTAAAATTTAAAGTTGCGCTCGACCACTCTTGTTGAGGAGTAAGAATGTTCATAATGATTGAATAAAAAGACCCTTCACCCGTTCATGAGTGACCAAAATATGATTTATTGAAAAAACTCAAACTTTTGTTTGCTATAATACTGACGAGATAATACTAAAAAAGTGTCATTAAATACTCAATTAACGTTAGTCCTGGGTTAGCTTAAGGCGGGAATTAGCCTAAACGCCATGTTTCCGCCACTTGACATGGCTTTAATGGAAATATCTCGTTCACGTTTCAAGCAATCATAAAACTCTATGCTTATCCTGCAAAGCTATGTTGTGGGATGTTTTGTGAATTTTTGGATGATTTTTGGAGATAGTTTTACTAGAAGCCTTGGTAAAATTAAGAGAAATAAGAAATATTGAAGATTTAGTGAAGTTTTAAAATTAGAATTTGTACTTAATAATAAATAGACGGACACCAAGTTAGTCCTCTAGCAACCTGGGGTGCTCTTGCGTGGGTATCAACTGTCTATTGATGTTCCATTTTCTTTCTCCTATCCCTTCTTAAAACCTCTTCAAATTTCATTCAAATTAAGGTTGAGTCCCGCCTTAATCGTGCTTTAGAACAACCGAGCCCAGGTTCAGAAATATGCTAAATTACCTCTTTCTCTTTCTTACAACTACATATCATTAACATGAGGAAAAATGTATTTTGGCTTATTCAATCAATGTTAATGATATCTATCTCTTGTAATTTGAAGTCACGTTTTGTTCCTAGGCCTCGATTAAATTAACGTCCTAATTAACATGAATGACAACGTAATGACAACTCTCTTCTTCAGTGCTATTCGAGAATTTTCCCATAAAACAATCACTGCAAATATGATTTCTTTTCTTCTCGTCTTTTTAGAAACTCGTTGTGTGTGTTTTTGCACGACACCCTGTTTAAGGGCGCCCATGATCAGATTCACCGTATTCCGTAATAAGACGAATAAATGGAACGGTCTCTGAGAAATGTTTGTTTAGGCACACTTGCACTACAAATCTGTCAAAACATGTTTATAATACGGTAATAGCAGTAATAATAGCGGTAATAGCAGATGTTTAGTTTGACAGTGGCTCCCGAATCCCGAAAAACGCAATTTTTTGTGACCTTTCTTCATATTCTTATTCCGGAATACGAAAGATGTAGATGCCGTAGATGTAGATGTTTAATCGAACGCAAGTTGTAGTAATTTCCTAGAACTCGAACTTGAATAACAACGACGTAAATTTAATTTCCATTAAGAAACAAACAGCACAAACCTTTTTAAAAAGTCAATATTTAGATTGGAAATCGCCAAAACAAACTGACTACCTGCTGCACGATGTTTTACAATTCTTGCCATTCGACAGTTTTCAGGTAAAACAAGCACTGCAAATATGATTTATTTTCTTTTCTTCTTCACAATAGAAATTCAATATGTATACTGTTTAAATCAAGAACGCGTTCGATTCACCGTATTCCGGAATAACAATATATGGAATAGTCTCTGAGAATTGTTTGTTTGTCTGTCAAAACATGTTTATAATACGATAATAGCATATCGGTTTAGTTTGCCAGTTGCTCCAAATCCCGAAAAAGGCGATTTTTTTTGTGGCCATTCTTCATACTATTCTTATTCCGAATACGTTTAATCCAACGCACCCTACATAAAATAGTTCTCGTTCTTTCTGGATTGTATGTATGGCGCGTGACCTTCGCAAACGAAAATGTTATGACGAGGAGGGTCCATGACTGGTGAAAGCACTCTGACCACTGACGAAGTCAGTACAATTCACTGGTCCTGTCATAGTGACTGCACATGAAGGACAGGTAGGTAGATTAAACCATAAGTAATTAACATAATAGCTGACCATTTTGTCCCCAGCTGCCCGCAAGGTAAGTCTTCCGGCTATCCTCTCGTTAGCTCTTAAACGCAGAACAGAAATCGGTTGAGTTTCCATCCTTCAGCTGCGTTGTGAGGAAACATCGTCTAACCAAGGTAACATTAAATATACCATGTAATGCTGATACAGCTAGAACTTTAAACATCGTTGATAACAAATATTTCAGGTAGCCATAAAACGCTTTGTAAAGGATATCGACTAAGTGTCAACATCGAGTAAAAAGACTAACGTGGGGCATCCGTAAATGTCGTGGGTTAAACTCTCACAAAATAACATCGTTTCGTTAATGCACAGTGTTGCCTTGTTTGTCTCAAGGAAACATTGAAACTTGTATTTCTCTAATAGAAAGATGGCACATCGGTTTAAGCTAACTGTAAAGAAATGAGAATGGCCACACCTCTGTACAGCGACACCCAACGAGAAACATCAAAAAGAAGACTAAAAACTTACTTTTTTGTCATATCACTTTAGAGCTTTTGAAAGGGATGTTTGGATACCTAACACAGTCACTAGATTCTCATGGTTAACATGGGGTTGCTCCTTTCAGGATCAACAGATGAAGGCTCACAAAAATGAAAATTCGTTAATTTTATAACAGTCGTGTCTACCAATCAGTGTACGATCCGCGGTTAAAATTAGAGAATTTAAGCAACGACAACGGCAGCGCCAAGGAAAACGTCACTTGAGAAAAGAATTCGAGCTTTTTTATACTACTTTGCAGTTGTTCCAAGTTGTTTAGTTTGTCTTATGTGACTAGACTGTCCAGTAGCTGAATTTGTACGGATGGCTTTAACAGTTTAAATAGAGAAAGGAAAATTGACCGTCGCGTATTCACTTTCTCCACAAAACCTATAATTTTATCATTTGACGTTGTTGAATGTTGTTTAGCAGGGAACGGACGAAGAAATGAACCACAATGTAAAATGCACGTGCGAAGGCATTTTTCTATGCGCCATTAAGCCTATTGTTTTGTGCCATTCTCGCTACCGTCGCCGTCTTGGTTGCTTAAAGTGCCAGTTCGATCAAATTTTGACATGTTGATTTTTTGGAATATTTCGAAAGGAAATCGTGCATTTACTCACCTCTCCAAAGCGTTTTTAATCAGAGCATGGGAAGATCGCTTTTTTCAGCCTTACTTTTCGCATTTTTACGGCCGCCATAAACTTGCATGTTCACCAGCTCTTTGTGACGTCGCAGAGGGCTGCGGGAACTTCGCCCGAGCAAAAACCTATTCGTTTCGACTGTTTTTCCGTTTTTTTCGGAATCATTAAGGTAAAAAATGCCAGGGTCAAGATGTGGAGGAGCCGACGATGCGGGAACATGCAATTTTAATGGTGTCCCTGAAAATACGAAAAGTAAGGCCGGAAAAAGCGATCTTCCCGTGCTCTGATTAAAAAACGGGTTTGGAAAGGTAAGTAAATACAGGATGCCTTTCGAAATAATCCGAAAATCAACATGTCAAAATTTGATCGAACTGGCACTTTAAGCTCCCTATTATTACAGAACCTACCACAAATGTATAGTCCACTGGGGAGGGGAGGGAAGGGGTAAACAATAAGGTCTTATCTCACGAGGAGATAACACCCCGAAGTTCAAACCTTTACACTTTCACAAGCCTGCACGGATACGTCTCCTATTCCCTTTGCTTCACAGGACGTCTGCGTTTCAACATTTCTAATCGTGTTCATGTATCCTGCTGTTCTCGATTTAATTTGACCAACTGGTGCTGTGAACAAATTAATTGGACGTTCAAAACGCGTTTCCAAAAGAATTCATTTCACAGAAGAAGCTGACGATCTAGCACAGTTATTTCAGAGGATTTTGTTTTTTTTTTAAGCTTCACATGCCTTTACAATCATGAATTTAAAAAATTGCCCTTTGAGGTTTCACAGATTGATAGGATTGTCGCTATAAACAACAAGTCGTTTTGTAACTGCTTCACAATAAGTGGTTTGAAATAGGAGGCTGTCGCTTCTGTAGCTTTTCAACGAATAATTATTGTTTACAGATACATGGCGATGTAGACGTCTGTACATTAAACATTAGTGAAAGGTTTTTTTTTTCATAAACGTAAATTCACCGCGACCTTGAACAATTAAGATTTCAGTCGTAACTCTGCTTCACAACATACGAAGAACACAGCACACAATCACACATGTTTATTCGACATGTTTTTTGTCAATGGAAAAACCCTCGTGGATTTATGCCCCATTAATTATTTCGGATTTTAGGGGTGATGGTCAATTCAACAATTGTTATTAACAATTCCTACTGTCGAGCGTCCAATCAGAGTGCAGTTCTCCGATCTTAGAGAAACAGTAGGATACGCGAACACGATTCAAAGTGGCGTTACGCAGAAGTCCTTTACCGCGTGGTGAAGCGATAGGAAATAGGAGACGTCTTTGCGCGGGCTATCCTTTCACATACTAATTTTTATCGAAATGGCACCCATTTTATATTATTACCTTTAATGCAAATTGCACCCCTTTCTTATACCTTTAATCCAATTTATGTACATGACAACCTGTCTACCGCGCCATCTAAGAACGGTAACCAATAAACGAAAGGATGGGAATACTTACTCTCTTCTTTTTTTTTTTTCATCACAGCAGAAATCTTAACACTCGAGGTCCAATATGAACAACAATCTTAATTTCACAGAAGTAAATGGTAAGGAGAAGCTGCAACGAGAAGTTCTCTTATAATTTGAAATGGTATGACGTTTACAACGTCATGTCTGTCGTTGAGGTCTTAAAACGATTGTCGTCCTCGTTTATCCGCGGGAAGTTCAAGAAAACACGCAAAATAATACCCATTTACTCTTGACGTATGTTTCTTGCCGGTATTTTTTATTACAGCTGTAACTGTACACGCGCCCAGCGAGACTAACGTTTTGTACACCCTCTGGGAAATTATTTCTCCAACATATTTGAGTTACGAGAAACAAAAGAAGGACATAAAACATGCACTTTGATCTCTTCAAAACCCCCTTGCTTTTCTTCAATATTTTAATTCTTAAATTCGTTAATTTAAAGCTCGGTAATGAGGGAACTGACATTAATAAAATTAAGCATTGGCTCCTCGTGTCTTTGATGGCTCATCCCAATTTGGCATGACTAACGACAACTTGATTGCCAATGTATGTAGCAGGTCGGTGCTGCGGAACACTTTTGATATAAACAAGATACATTGACGTTTTAACATTTATTTTCAACGTAATGTTTTACTACCCTTTTTAAAGGTACAAACGTCACCGACGTCTTAAATGTTACCGCCATCCCACCACAACCCGGCGTCCTGATAGAAGACTTCAAGATTGGCATGACGGCAGCATATACAGTCATCTTCCTCATCGCTCTGTTTGGCAACTCCTTCGGTTTGTTCGTGGTGTTAAAGAAATCTTCATATTCAAGTGTAACAAACCTATTTATTGCCAACATGGCCGTTGCAGATCTGCTTTTGACTTTAACAGTGATGCCGTTTACAGTCGCATTCATGTTTCGTGGATCTCTTTGGATTGGGGGAACGTTGGGTAACATTACATGCAAAGTATTGTTTTACGTCATGCCTGTTTCCATTGCAGCAACTGTTTTCACGATGATGTTCATCTCTTTTGACAGATTTTACGCCATATTCCTTCCTCTGAAGGAAAACGTCTTTCGAAAGCCAAAAATCTTGTCAGCATTCATTTGGATCTTATCCTTTGTGTTAATGATTCCATTTGCGCTGATGTATCAAGCAAGATATCATCCGAACAACAATGCATATTTCTGTGAACAGGTTTGGCCATGGGCAGATCAAAATGATCTTAACTTCAAGGAAACTTTTCGCGTACTTAGGAGCTTCCACATCTTCGTTTTTGTCATAATATACGTGTTGCCTCTTTCTATGACAACTGTCATTTACTTTCTAATCTGTCGAAAATTATGGCGACGTCAAATTCCAGGAAACGTGACAAGTGGCAACCGCACGGCGGCTGAAAAATCTAAACGCAAGGTGGTACGACTGCTGGTCATCATATGCGTGGTGTTTGCACTGTGCTGGTTTCCAACATATGTCAATCACTACTTGTGGTACGTACGGCCTGATCAAGGAGACAAATTTCCGATGGAAATTCAGATCGTATTCAATTGGTTAGCCCATGCGAACAGTGCCTTAAATCCTTGCCTCTATATTCTACTAAGCAGCAAATTTCGCAAGGAGCTTTTCGATACCCTGGGTTGTTGTTCGTGTCTGCATTGTTACTAATACAATTTGCCGTTTTCTATGTCCACCAGCTCCATGAAAAAGGAAAATTGACATCATACAAACTTGTTGCCGATTGCTCCAAAGACAACCTTCACCGCCAAATCGATTTAGACGTGAATAACGGCGCAATTAAAACCAAGCATGGCAACAAATAAAGATGACGCCATCTATCTATCTCGTAACACTGGAAATTGTTTGATTCATGATTCTCATTCAGTTTGCAAACAATCAGCTAACAGAAGAACAGGGAGTGGGGAGAGGATTCTTCTCATGTAACGATTGATCGACCAAAAAAAAACATAAATTGTTACCTCTCGGACTGTATATTGAGACTGACAAGAGGGAGGGTAACCCAGTCAGTGGGACTGTATATAAAGAGACAAGAGAGACAAGAGGCAGAGTAAGCCAGTCAGCTAGAGGCTGGTATCCATACAGGCGCTGTTTATACGTTGAAAATACAAAACATATCATAAAAAGTATTTGAAATGTACAGAGTAAAAACGCTATCTGAAAATGTTTTAAACTGCATAATTTAAAACTTTCGTTAGGGACTATTTATTAAACTGCATAATTTAAAACTTTCGTTAGGGACGGACCATTATTTTTTTGGAACATTTTTTTTAACTTATGCTCCTCTGAAATCATATTTTTTTCCAAGAGCACCTTCCTGCAAACATTTTTTTTACAGT